>BPLR01001295.1:0-128353 GCA_021605095.1 Caerostris extrusa | reverse complement strand
AGTTACGCATTAAGTTATTCTAATAGAAAAATCAACTTTAGTTGATTTTAACTACTAACTTTTCAAAAATAAACGATATTTTTCAATTGAAAATATACTGACTCTAACTCTTGTTCCAAACTATATTTTTCGAACAGAAACTTTAATTTAAAAAAAAGAAAACAAATAGTTTGGATAATCTTTTAATAAAATTCTTTTGTTATGTCTATCCCATAGTACTTTTATTATAGATTTTTCATTTTATTATATTTATTATAGATAAAGCCTATATGATATTGTTCTAGAAAAAAATTTAAAATTATTGATTAGAGGGAAAAAAATTCTTCTTTAAGAACACACAGAATATCATTTTCATCTAACAAACTAAAAGAATAAAATTCTGCATCGTTCCTTAGTAAATTTTTTTGTAGTGCCACATTTTTTGGATTAACTTTCTTACAAAATTTAGTCATCAAACCGTTGGAGAAATAAAGAAAAATGTTAAAAGATATGGGAAAACCCTACGCGTGTCAGCCAAATATTTTTATCTTTGTTTTTAACAACAGCCAATTATTTTTATCTTCTCCAGTGACAGGAAAAAAACCACAAAACAAATGTTGTGTTAAAACAAACCCAAAATCTATCATGCACATCGATTTTTAGATATAATATTATTTTTCCTCTCTTATACCATAACCTATTTATTCTGAGAAAGACTTTAACAAAATATTCTGTCAAGATTTTTCCAGCGGTATACTGAGTAAAACAAACCAAAGTGAAGTTGTCCTACTCGTAGAATCAAATATCCATTTGAATTTTTTATTATTGGGTTATTGGAAAAAATTCCCTTTTATTAAAATAAATGCGCATTTTCCTTTTATTTATCGCATTTCAGTATTATTGAGTTTCAAGTGAATGATATTGATAAATATTCTTATGTTTTAACGAAAGATAATTTACTTTCCTAACATGACTAAAACAATCCAATACTTTATACATATTGAAATATACATTTATTACGATTTGGGGGAAATATTTAGAAATCAAACAGAATAAATTTATGATGCATCTGCTGAAATTGGGAATTTATTCTTGTTCTTCAATGCCCATTTTTCATTCAAAAGCGTGTTTAGCGGAAGTTCGTTAATGGAATTTTATGTGCTGTAGAAAGTGTATGAACAAGTTCGTTTTTTATAGATCATGGTTTTCATTTCTGCTCAAACTTAATTTCTTATTCAAACATGTTATCAGAAATGTGGTACGCTGTAAAAGGAGAAAGAAAGAGTATATGTATGTAGGAATATTTTAAACATTTTTAATATAATTAGTAAGAGAAAATGGGCCCTGATGGCCAAGTGGCTAGTGCTCTGTCTCTCAGTACTTCGGGTTCAAGTCCCCTGCGGTGGCATAGATATTTGATATTGGTTCGATTCCACATTAGGCAGTAGGTCTCGGTCTAGTTAGCCCCAAAGTGTGCATAAAAATGACTGTAGAGCGACATACTAAACCAAACCTCGATATCAGAACTGACACCAATCACAATATATATCAAAACAATCAACAATAAAAAGATCCATTGCTGAAGTTTTTAAATATTCTATTAAATTTACTATAAAATTATTATTAAATTCATTAAAAAAAAACCCTGAAAAATAAAATAAAAAGTAAAACAACATCTAAAATACAAGTTAATTTGACACATATTAAATAAACAAAATTGAAATCACAGAGATTTTAATTTAAGGATTCATTACTAAAAAACGTCATCTATTACCGTCTATCAAGCAAGATAAATCGCTGGCTATTAACATTTTTGAAATATCCATTCTCAAATGCTTTTTTCTCCGTTAGTTGTTGACGTGCTTTGAAATAAACATCACTACCAAAAAAAAAAAAAAAGTTCTTTTTAATATCTTATGCTGCCGTAATATTATAAATATAATCATGTCTTGGTAGTTGCCATAACTTTTATTAGCTTGGGAAACATTTCGCCAGGAACATAATGTCTTCGACTCCTGCCCGCAACTCATGTTTTGCATCAAGGAAAATAAAAAATAATGTCCGGTTTTTACGACGACATCCCGGGAGATAAAAATCTGCAATAAAGACTTTTTTTCTAGATAGCCGTAATCGTTGCAGATTTGGTAATAAACATATTTTTACGGTAGCTAGTTGGGAAAGTAGTGATATGTTACAGTGATTTTTTGGTCGTGTAGGGAGTTCCCAAGCTGGAGTATCTACAAGATGGATTCATGGAAATTGGGGAATCTATTTCTTTCAGTGCCCATTTTTCATTCAAATAGCGTTTAGCTGCCTGGTACTGAAATTTATGTGCTGGGGAAGTGTGTTAACAAGTTCGTTTTTTAAAGATCATGTTTTTCATGGCATTTCTATTACTCTAATCAAGCCTGTTATCAGAAATGAGATAGGGTTTATAAAAAAGAAAAAATGCCATATATGTATGAATATTTAAAAAATTATTAATAGAGGCCTAGTGGCCAAATGGCTATCAATCTTGGTTTTTTGTGCTTCCTGCAATGAATCCTGAGGTGGCTTGATGTATGTTTTTGCCCTGAATCAACATTAAACTCGGTCCCCGGTCTATGATTACTCAGCCTGGTAGCAAAGGACTCAAGCAGAGCGACAAACTGAAGTAAATTCCCGATATTATCAGAATTGAGATCAATCATAGGAAATATCAAAATCAAAAATAAAAGATGTTTACTTTACTTTTCTTATTATATTAAATTTATTATGATCACTTCACCGTGAAGATAGAAAGAAAAACTTTACCATTTAAAAACCAGCTTTAATTGACACGTACTATTTAAAAATTTGTAAGTCGCACAGATTTCAAATTGCAAATTCATTAAAACATTAATATCTATCAGGCAAGATATACCGCTGGCTGTGAATATTTTTCGTATCTATTCATAAATGCTTTTCCCATTAGTTGATGAACGTGCTTGGTATATGAAACATCACTACTAAAAATTCCTTTTAATACATAAACTAATTTATGGCTTAAAGGTAGTATTATAAATATAACCATGCCTGGTGCTTGTCAATTTTATTAGCTTGGGAACATTTCCCAAGGACCTACTGGTCGATTCTGACTGCACCATCTTTTGTATCAAGGAAAATAAAAATAAAAAGAATGTCCTGTTTTTACGACGACGTCCTGATGATAAAATCTGGTAAAAGGACTTTATTCTAGATCTAATCGTTGCAGCTTGGTAATTATCATATTTTTATGGTTAGTTGGGAAAGTAGTGATACGTTGCGCAATGAATTTTTTCACCATGCAGGAGTTCCCAAGCTAGAGTGTCTACAAGATGAATTCGCTGAAATTGGGAATTTATTCTTTTTTTTTTTTCAGTGCCCATTTTTCATTCAAATAGCGTGTTTTTAGAAGTTTTGTTAATAAAAAACAATGTGCTGGGGAAGTGTGTTATCAAGTTCGTTTTTAAAGATCCTGTTTCTCATATTTTCGAGGCACTTTATTACTTAATCAAGTATGTTATCAGAAATGTGATAGGCATTATAAAAAGAGAAAATGGTGTTTGTATGTAGGGATATTTTAAACATTTTGAGTAGAATTAGTATGTCAACACAGAAATTTTAATATGAAAGTGAATTTGTGATATAGAGTTATAATACATAATTTGTTAGCGGTCGTGTAAGTTTTTTTTTTAATTTGAAAACGTTTAAGAATTCTCAACAATTTTACAATATTTATATCTATTTTTTAACTACAATATTAATAAAATTTTGGTTTTATTTTTATTTTCATTTTAAGCAATCATTGATCTACAATGAGCCCTGATGACCTAGTGACTAGTACTACGGGGCCTCGGTACCACAGATTCGAATCCTGGCGGTGGCATGGATGTTTGTTATTGGTTCGAATCCATATTAAACTGTTGTTTCCGGTCTAATTAGCCCAAATTTTGCATTAAATGACTGTAGAGCGACAAATCAAACCAAACCTCTGTATCAAAATTGTGAGCAGTCATAAGCAATATCAAAGCTGCAGAAAAACATATGTTTACTGACTTTAATATAACATTAAACTTATTTTTATTTCACTCAAATTTCAGAAAGTGTTAGAAAAAATTACTGATACAAATAAATTTCAAAAATATAAAACAACATTTAAAAACAATCTTATTTACACATGTTATTTAAACAAAATTTTAAATCAAGCGGTTATTAAGTTACAGATTCATTGAAACGTTATCTATTAATGTCTATCAAGCAAGATAAACGGCTCGCTATTAACAGTTTTGATATCCATTCTCAAAGGCTTTTCCCATTAGATGTTGACGTGCTTGGGATATGAAAAAACACTACCAGAAAAAAAAATGTCTTTTTAATATATAAACTAATTTACAGCTTAAATCTAATATTAAAATTTAACATTAAATATTATAAATATAATCATGTCTGTATTTGCCAGAAATTTTATTTGCTTTGCGAACATTTCGCCAGGGACATAATGTTCGATTCTGCCTGCAGCATGTTTTGCATCAAGGAAAAATAAAAATAAAAATGATGTCCTGTTTTACGACGTCATCCTGAGATAAAAATCTGAAAAAGGACTTTTTCTTTTAGATAGCTGTAATCGTTGCAGCTTTGGTAATAAACATAATTTTTACGGTTAGTTTGAAAGTAGTGATGCGTTATGCAATAGATTTTTTTGCCGTGTTGGAGTTCCCAAACCAAGATGGATTCGCTGAAATTGGGAATTTATTCTTGTTTTTCGGTGCCCATTTTTCATTCAAATAGCGTGTTTTTAGCGGTTTTGTTAATGGAAATTTATGTGCCTTGGAGGTGTGTTAACAAGTTCGTTTTTTTAATAATAATGTTTCTTTTTTTTTTCATGGGATTTATTACTTAATCAAACATGTTATCAGAAATGTGGTATGCTGTATAAAAGTAAAAGAAAGACTCGTATGTATTTAGGGATATTTTAAACATTTTTAATATAATTCTTATGAAAAAAATGGGGTCTAATGGCCGAGTGGCTAGCGCTCTGACGCTCAATACTTCGGGTTCGAGTCACGGCGGTGGCGTGATTCGGAATAAATAACTGCTGGCTATTAACATATTTGCGTATCCATTCTCAAATGCTTTTCCCATTAGTAGTTGACGTGCTTGGGATATGAAAAAAAATCCCTACCAAAAAAAAAAATGTCTTTTTTTAATATATAAACTAATTTATAGCTTAAAGGCAATATTATAAATATAATCATGTTTGGTAGTTGCCATAACTTTTATTAGCTTGGGAACATTTCGCCAGAGACATAATGTTCGAGTCTGCTTGCACCATGTTTTGCATCAAGGAAAATAAAAATAAAAAGACTGTCCTGTTTTTACGACGACATCCTGGAGATAAAATCTAGAAAAAGGATATTTTTTCAGATAACTGTAATCGTTGCAGCTTTGGTAATAAACTTTTTTTTTTTTTTACGGTTAGTTGGGGAAGTAGTGATATGTTACGCAATGGGTTTTTTCGCCATGTTGGAGTTCCCAAGCCAGAGTGCCTACAAGATGGATTTGCTGAAATTGGGAATTTATTCTTGTTTTTCAGTGCCCATTTTACATTCAAATAGCGTGGTTTTAGCGGTTTTGTTAATGGAAATTTATGTGCTGGGGAAAGTTTGTTAACAAGCTCGTTTTTAAAGATCAGATTTTTTTCTTGGCATTTATTACTTAATCAAGCATCAGAAATGTGATAGGCTTTCTATTAAGCATTTTTAATAGAATTATTATGAGAAAATACAGAAATTTTAATTTAAAAGTAAAGTTAGTGATATAGATTTATAATAAATAATTTGCTTGCAGTCGTGTAAGTGTTTTTTTGTTTGAAAACGTTTAATAATTCTCAACAATTTTAGGATATTTATATATATATATTAGTCAAATTTTGGTTTTATTTTACTTTCATTTTAAGCAATCGTAGTTCTACAATGGGCCCTAATGAACTAGGGACTAGTACTCTGTCCTTCGGTACCACAGGTTCGAATGCTGGAGGTGGCATGGCTGTTTGTTATTGGTTCGGAATCCATATTAAACTGATTTTTACGGTCTAATTAGCCAAAAGTTTGCATAAAATTACTGCAGAGCGACAAACCCAACCAAACCTCTGTATCAAAATTGTGATCAGTCATAAGCAATATCAAAGCTATAAAAAAAAAACAGATGTTTACTTACTTTTAATATAACATTAAACTTATTTTTATTTTACGTAAATTTCTGAAAGTGTTAGAAAATATTACTCATACAAATAAATTTCAATAATATAAAACAACATATAAAAACAATCTTATTTACACATATTATTTAAACAAAATCGTAAATCACACAATTATTAAATTACAGATTCATTAAAACGTTATCTATTAATCTCTATCAAGCAAGTTAAACTACCGGCTATTAGAATTTTTGTGTATGCATTCTCAAATGCTTTTCCCATTAGTTGTTGACGTGCTGGGGATATGAAACGTCACTAACAAAAAAAAATGTCTTTGTAATTCAAAAACAAATTTATGGGTTAAAGGTAACATTATAAATATAATCACGTTTGGTACTTGCCAGAAATTTTATTAGCGTGGTAATATTTCACCAGGGACATAATGTTCGATTCTGCCTGCACCATGTTTTGCATCAAAGAAAAATAAAAATAAAAAGAGTGACCTGTTTTTGCGACGACATCCTGAAGATAAAATCTGGAAATGGACCTTTTTTGGATAGCTGTAATAGTTGCAGCTTTGGTAATAAACATATTTTTACGGTTAGTTGGAGAAGTAGTGATACGTTACGCAATGATTTTTTTTTTCGCCGTGTAGCAGTTCCCAAGCCACGATGGATTCGCTGAAATTGGGAATTCATTCTTGTTTTTCAGTGCCCGTTTTTCATTCAAATAGCGTGTTTTTAGCGGTTTTGTTGATGGAAATTTATGTGATGGGGAAAGTGTGTTATCAAGTTCGTTTTTAAAGATCATTTTTCTCGTTTTTTTCTTGACATTTATTACTTAATCAAGAGTGTTATCAGAAATGAGGGGTCTTATAAAAGAGAAAATGGTTTATGCATATAGGAATAATTTAAATACTTTGAATAGAATTATTATGGGAAAATAAAAAAAAAAAAAATTAATTTAAAAGTAAAATTAGTGACTTAGAGTTAAAATAAATCATTTATTTGCTGTAGTATATCTTTTTAAATTTTAAGACATATAAGAATTATATATAGAATGTTTATCTGAAAATTTTTAAATATATTATTAATGAAACCTTGATTATATTTACTTTCATTTTAAGCAATGATGGATTTATAATGCATTGATAAAAAATATATCCTAAGAATATATCCAAAATTATATTATTTTTACATAAAATGACTATAGAGCGCCAAACCAAACCAAACCTCCATATCAGAACTGAGCAGTCATAAGAAATATCAAAAAGCAATAAAAAAAAAAGGTGTTTACTTACTTTTAAAATTACATTGAATTTATTTTACTTCACTTAAATTTCAGAAAGTGTTAGAAAAAAAAATTCTTAAAAATAAATTTAAAAATTATAAAACATCATTTAAAAACAAGCGTATTTGGCACATACTATATTAACAAAATTGTAAATCACACGATATTAAATTAAAAGATTCATTAAAACGTTATCTAATAATGTCCATCAAGCAAGATAAACGGCTCGCTATTAAATTTTGCGTATCCATTTTCAAATACTTTTTCCATTAGCCTTGGAAAAAGTTGTTGATGTTTTTAGAATATGAAACGCCACTACCGAAAAAAATGTCTTTTTAATATATAAATTAGTTTATGGCTTAAAGGTAATATTATAAATATAATCATGCCTGGTACTTGCCAAACATTTTATTAACTTAGGAACATTTTTCAGGGGCATAATGTTCGATTCTGCCTGCACCACGTTTTACATCAAAGAAAAATAAAAAGAAAAGAAAAAGAAAAACAGTGTCCTGTTTTTACGACGACATCCTAGAGATAAAATCTGCAATAAAGACTTTTTTTTCTAGATAGCTGTAATCGTTGCAGCTTTGTAATAAACATATTTTTTACGGTTAGTTGGGAAAGTAGTGATACGTTACGCAATGGAGTTTTTCGCCGTGTAGGAGTTCCCAAGCCAGAGTGTCTACAAGATGGATTCGCTTAAATTGGGAATTTATTCTTGTTTTCAGTGCCCATTTTCATTCAAATAGCGTGCTTTCAGCGGTTTTGTTAATTGTAATTTATGTGCTGGGGAAAGTGTGTTAACAAGTTTATTTTTAAAGATCATGTTTCACGTTTTTTTCTTTGGCAATTATTACTTAATCAAGAACGTTATCGGAAATGTGATAGGCTTTGTAAAAAGAGAAAATTGTGTATGTATGTAGGAATATTTTAAACATTTTGTATAGAATTAGTATGAAAATACAGAAATTTTAATTTGAAAGTAAAGTTACTGATATCGAGTTATAATAAACAATTTCTTTGCAGTCGTGTAAGTTTTTTAATTTGAAAACGTTTAAGAATTCTCAACAATTTTAGAATGTTTATATCTATTTTTAAGTACATTATTACTAAAATTTTGGTTTTATTTTACTTTCATTTTATGCAATCATTGATCTACAACGGGCCCTGATGACCTAGTGACTAGTACTCTAACCCGCGGTACCATAGGTTTTAATCCTGGCGGTGGCATGGATGTTTGTTATTGGTTCGGAATCCATATTAAACTGTTGTTTCGGTCTAATTAGCCCAAAGTTTGCACAAAATGAATGCAGAGCGACAAACCAAACCAAACCTATTTATCAAAATTGTTATTAGCCATAAGCAATATCAAAGCTATAAAACAAAGATGTTTACTTACTTTTAATATTACATTAAATTTATTTTAACTTCTTAAATATGTGAAATTGTTAGAAAAGTCTTACATGTAAATTGTAAAAGTATAAAATAACATTTAAACCCCAGCTTATTTGACACGTAGTATTGAAAAAAAATTGTAAATAACACAATTTTTAAATTACAAATTCATTAAAACATTATCTATTAATGTCTATCAAGCAAAGGTAAACTGCTGGCTATGAACATTTTACGTATCCATTCTTAAATGCTTTTCCCATTAGTTGTTGACATGCTTGGTATATGAAACATCACAACCGAAAAAAATGTCTTTTAAAATATAAACTAATTTATGGCTTAAAGCTATTATTATAAATTTAATCATGTCTGGTAGTTGCCAGAAATTTTATTAGCTTGGGAACATTTCTCCGGGGCCATAATGTTCGATTCTGTCTGCACCATGTTTTGCATCAAGGAAAAATAAAAATAAAAAAGATTGTCCTGTTTTTACGACGACATCCTGGAGATAAAAATCTGGAAAAAGGACTTTTTTTCTAGTTAGCTGCAATCGTTGCAGCTTTGGTAATAAATATATTTTGTTGGGAAAGTAGTGATACGTTATGTAATGTATTTTTTTGCCATGTTGGAGTTCCCAAACCAATATGGATTGGGAATTTATTCTTGTTTTTCGGTGCCCATTTTTCATTCAAATAGCGTGTTTTTTAGCTGTTTTGTTAATGGGAATTTATGTTCTGGGGAAAGTGTGCTAACAAGTTCGTTTTTAAAGATCATGTTTCTAATTTTTTTTCTCGGCAATTATATTACTTAATCAAGCATTTTATCAGAAATGTGGTAGACTTCATAAAAAGAGGAAATGTTATGTATATGTAGGAATATTTTAAATATTAGTATCGGAAAATACAGAAATTTTAGTTTAAAACTAAAGTTAGTGATGTAAATAATTTTTTTGCAGTAGTGTATATTTTTAATTTTAAGACGTATAAGATCTTCACAAGTTTAGAATGTTTATCCCAAACTTTTTACTATAATATTAGTAAAATTCAAATTATAGTTTACTTTCATTTTAAGCAATCATTGATTTATAACACATTGATAAAATTATATTCAAATCTATATTTGCAACTTTTTCTATTAAGTTTGTAATCTTAATAAGCACACATTTACTACTAAATGGGGAGCATTTATTTTCTAAATGTGTTACCGTGGTCCCTTATACGCACTGCAAAAAAGCGGCCCTAGTTGCGCTTAGGAGAAATGGTCAGTGGCATAGAGACTCTCACTGAAGAGGAAGCACGACGCAATCGGTGCTGCCATTAATTAGAATATCTCATCCCGAGAGCAAATAAAAGGATTTTCACTTAGAAGTGGAATCCATCCACGAATGTATATGCCTTTAAACGTGTTACATGTTGTGTTTTAAATATTGTTTTTAGTTCAAAAATAATAATAAGTGTTTATGTGGTATTTGTGCGGATGTAAATAAATCTGTGTGTGCTCAAACATGTGTCTCAACCCAACCACAGCCAGATCCAAATGCACAAACAAACTAACAAAACTACAATGAATATTTTAACACTTATCAGGTATTGAATCTGCAAGTAAATGGATTACATTAAATCTGCTATATGCTTATCTAAATCTACCTTAAATCCGATATATAGTATTCAAAGGCATTTTCTATGTTCATATCATTTATAACTGCGATTAAATTCACATACATGTGATGAAAGCGATATCGCCCCATATTAAATGCAAATAAATACTTAGATTTCTAAGCAATACAATTTTGTTTTCAACAGCATTATTCAATTAATACTGCCTTTAAATTCCTCAGTAAAATACATATTTACATTCACATTTATTGCAGCTTATTTCATTTAGAAAATGCTGCAAACAATGTGCAATTATAAAAATTAATATAATTAGAAATTTTCACACGGATAATTATTATTGCAGTCTAATTGAATATAAATAAAATATATCGTTTTACTTTAGCGATATACACTCGTGTCCATAAATTAAGGATAATTCAGAATCACACAGAAATTGAACTCTAAAATAAAAATTTCACCTGTAGAATTATCACACACATCTTGAAGAAGAATATGCAAATTACGGAAACAACCAGATGGCGCGGATAGTACGTCACAATGACGAGAGTGTAAGAGAGGGGTATATAAGGAATGGTGGCAAAAGAAGTAAAATTGTTCACAAGCGCTTTAAAAGACTTTCAGTGCAATAACCGCATAGTTATGGCACAAGGAAACATTTGGATTATTTTTACGTGGTAGAATTATCGGACGACTGGAATGTGGACGTACACAGCTGGAAGTATCCGAGCAACTTGGAATCGCCCAGAGTATCATCTCCAGGCTTTGGCTAACGATTCCAAGATGATGGTAATGTGAGTAGATGTTACAGCACAGGTCGCCCCGAGTTACAACGCCGAATGAGGACCAGTATTTAGCAGTTACTGCCAAAAGAAACAGACGGAGCACAGCATCAGACCTGTCCGTCAGCTCTCTTCAGCTGCCGGTACGACAGTTTCAAGACAGACCATGTACAGACGCTTAGGGCACATTGGTCTATATGTTCGTAGGCCTGTCAGATGTGTTCTACTTACCGCAACTCACTGTCGCTTGCGATTAACCTGGAGTAGAGATCCTGCATTGTGGACACCGCAACAGTGGTCTTGTGTGATGTTTTCCGACGAGTCCAGGTTTAGTTTGCAGTCTGATTCTCGCCTCTTTTGCAGACTTTCATATAGAGAGGGCCAGGTGCCCGTTACCACCAAGAGAACACCATTGAACGACACCGTTACGGTGGTGCAGGATGGCCTTCGTTTGGGGAGGAATTATTCTTGGTTCCAGAGCTGACCTGCATGTTCAGAGTGTAACGATGACAGGCCACATCTATCGGGATGTCATTCTGGAACAACATGTACGTTTGTTTCAGGGCGCCATGGGTGCTGAATTTGTTTATGGATGACAACGCCCGTCCTCACCGTGCAAACATTGTAGACGAAGGCCTTCAATTGGAGGATATCACCCGTATGGATTGGCCAGCATACTCACCGGACTGAAATCCAATAGCGCATGTGGGATATGCTTGGCCGACGAATTGCAGCCCGTCAACCCCCTCCCGCCTGTCAACCGGGACTTCGGAGGGCATTGCTTGATGGTGGTGTAATATTCCCAGATCAGATTAATAATTTGATACTCAGCATGCCTAGGCGTTGTGTTGTAAGGCCTGTATTGCATCGTCCGGGAGACATACTCCATATTAACCCTCATACTAACCATGTTATACTGTTTTTTGTAAATAGGTTCTTTTTTGAAATTTGCTCCAGGGAGTAAAATCGCAATTTTTATTAATTATGTCAAACATATAGCATCTTTTTTTTTATCTTTACCTTTTGTTTAATATATAGACTTTACACATAAGTCAAATTTGTTTTGCTTCTGTCTCTTTCTTTGCCTGAACTTCATTATCCTTAATTTATGGACATGAGTGTATAATAGTATTTGAACCCTAAATCCATAATCCAATGTCACATGTTTACAGCACTTTTTGTAATAGAAGATTTTTTTGTATGCATCTAATGTCAGATGGGCCTCATTTTCCATTTATGCATATCAGGAAAATCCACCGACTGGTGTAAAAAGAGAGGTACTTTTGTTGTTGTTGTTTCTGATCCCCAATATGATTTTGCTAGTAGATCAAATCCATAAGTCGATAAAACTCTAAACAGTCCAAAAATAGAACAGGAAAACATCATCCATTGTAAAATCAAGACTGTTTAAAATATAAAAAGAGCGATGCTTGAACAATCCTACACTTTGTGCATGTCCCAAAACACTTTTGCCCTTGTTCGTGGGTGAAACTCCTGAAGTGTTCATTGACAAAACGTGATAAGCAAGTTTATTGATTTCTATGGCCCCAAAAGCAGGGCGATCTGTCAAGTACCAGTCAAGTCCTTCTTTTTATGTGCGGTATGGGAGAAAACCCGGAATGTTCCCAACAGTCAGCCTAATCATTAATAGAAGATGTACTTTAAATGCACAATTTGCCATTGGGTCACAAGTCAAACTGATATAGCACTAGATATCATATTTATTTTTAGGTTCACTCCTCTTTTTATGCAACCGCCGATTGCAATGAATAAAGCCACTTGCAAGTTAGGAATATGAATAACTGTGAAATACATTTATCGAACCTCAAAGTGTCAAAGTGATCTGGAGAACAGCTTTATGTTCCCTAACAGAAGAGGCCGAAACTGAGCAAGCTAATATGAATAGAAAGCTTCTATATCTATACCGAGGAAAGGAAAGTACATTTACACACTGTAATATCTTCATTTTTCTAAGATGGGGTTACAGATATTTGGGATATTTGTTTCAAAATATAGCTGTACAATGTGCATACTGTATCCCACCCTAGGTAAGCTGCATTTACTAATTTTCTCTCGCATTTTTGTGGATAATAATTTTGATCAAAAAGGCTGGCATTTGAAAAATATGTCTACCCTTAAGAAAATATTTTTTTGAACTTAGTTAACTATAACTATAAAACATCATATCATCTATAACATAAACTAACAAATAACTATTTTGCTAAAGAAGCTAAATTTAAAAATTTATGAAAATATATTCTTTTAATATTTCTGTCAATTACGAATTATTCGTTAATTTATAATTATTTTTCTATTTTTCAGTTTTAATTTATCTTTCAATTCAAATGTTATCAATTAGCGTTGTTTACATCAAATTAAATGTTAATAACATTATATTTGTAATAATTTTTTTCATTACAATTTTCCTTTAAATGCTATACAGCGCACATTATTTTTAAATTTAACATAAAATAATAATAAATTAAGCTTTTGAAAAACAAAATAATGAATGCCCTCCAGATATTTTCCTAGATTATTTAGAAATACATGTCTTTTAAAAATAATAGGCTTCTTTATCTTAAAAATAATTAGAATGTTTTTTGTAGTTTGAAATCAACTCCCTTAAAAATGTTTTTGTCTCCATTTACTTGTATAAAGTTTAGTTTTTCATTTTTATTGCCGTTTTTCTTTCCAAAAACAAGATGCTCTTAGCAAATTTACCCCATCATGAGATAAAGTTGTACGTCATTTTCTTCAATTTATCTTATTCTCCTTAATTTTATATATTCAAACGAGACAAATATGTTAAATTTTCTCGATTGAAATCCAAAATTTATACAGAAAAGATAATGATGCCATTATTTTAGCAATATAAAATGCCTGATACTAATGGCACTTATAAGTTACATGGCACTTTACAAGTTAAAGTTATTAAACTTATACTTGCATAGGAATTTTAAAATTTGATTTATTGAAATGTGAAAGATAAGATATTTTACAAATGTATAAGTACATTGATATGAATTTAGTAAGATGTAATGGAAATCATATATAATATTTACGTATACGTTAATGCATATAAGTTACGCGTACGTTAATGCACATTTCACAGTAATAGTTCATTGCTGATGTTAATTGCTTTCAAAATTCATTGCTGATGTATTAATGTATATCTCATTGTAAATAACTATTGCTAATGTTGCAGATGGAGTTTTGTATAGTTCATTATAAATGTCCATTTCTGACAGCGAAGCTTGAGATATATAATAATGTATAGCATTGTAAATATCCATTACTGATATCGTATCTCGGATTTTGTGTTAATGTATAACTCGCTGTATATATCTCAATAATAAATAATTGGGAAATAATTTTTTTTTCGGTGGGGGCGATAATATTACTAATACATTCATTTATGTTGTAACACCTAAAGTTTATGTAAATATTGGTTGCAAATATTAATTGATAAAACAAATAATTTTTATGATTTTACTTTATTTATACTTTTGACTTATACAGTTAATGAACATAAAATATTTACTGAATACTTTATTTGGAAATTAATTTATTTTCGGCTTTAAAATTCAGCCACTTATAACCACTACTATAATCTGCCATGATCACTTATAACCATTCGTTCAAGTGTTTTTTTATTGTTCATATAGTACACTTCCCAAAGCGAATGATTTTTACAATAATTCGCTGCAATAATTCATTACTGATGATGTAGAGGGAGTTTTTGTAATAATTTATAGTTTATTGTAAAAATCCATTACTGATATTGTAGCTCAAGTTTGTGTTAATGTATACCTCGCTGTATATATTGCAGCAACAAATAATTGTGGAATAGAATTTGTTGTTTTGAAATTCTGTTACTATACATTCATTTATGATGTAACATCTAAATTTTATCTAAATATTGGTGACAGATATTAATTAATAAAGTATATATAATTTTTATAATTTGCACGGATTATATTATTACGGACTTTATTTATGCTTTTGATTTATAAATATAGTTAATAAGTGCAAAATATTTACCAGCTACTTTATGCCAAAACTAAATCATATTGTGTTTTAAAATTCAGCCACTTATAACCAACACCTCTATAAACTGCCACAATTACTTATAACCATTGATTTAAGTGGTTTTTATTTATCCATATAGTACACTGATTCCCAAAGAGAATGATACAGTTCCCTGAGGGCAGTGAAAACAATCAAAACGACGATAGTAGCCTCGGATATATTTAATTGGGCCAGTCTATTAACAAAATAAAGAGGTGGTACAGACATAAAGGAAGATAAGAGAAGAATAATTGCAGTGCCTTCGTCATACTTAGTGGAACGTAGTGGGGTCATTAATTTTTTCTCCCAACAGAAAAACGCAAAGTAAATAACTGTAACTAGTAAATCACGGTAATTTAAGAAAAATGCTCACAAAAATAAAGTTGAAGATTAATTAATCAACAGTAGAAGAACGTATCCGTCCTACTCATTAGGTCATTTTTATTGTAATTTGTAATTTATTCTTTAATATTGTCCCTCAAAATCTTTTTTTTTTTACTGTTATTTACTTCATACTGTGACTGTTATTAGTGTTATTTACTTCATATTGTTACTGTTATTACTGTTCATATATTTCCTGCTGTTATTACAGTTCATTTACTTCATAATGTTGTTATTATTGTTAATTTACTTCATACAGTTACTGTTATTATTGTTCATTTACTTCATATTGTTACTGCTATTACTATTCATTTACTTCATACTGTCACTGTTATTATTAATCATTTACTACACACTGTTACTGTTATTGCTGTTCATTTACCTCATACTGTTACTGTTATTTACTTCATAATGTTGTTATTACTGTTCATTTACTTCATACTGTCACTATTATTACTACACATTTACTTTACACTGTTACTGTTATTACTATTCATTTACTTCATACGTCACTGTTATTATTATTATTCATTTACTTCACACTGTTACTGTTATTGCTGTTCATTGCTTCATACTGTTACTGTTAATACTGTTCATTTAATTCATCTTAATTTACTGTGTGTTAAGGAAATGTTATACTATGTTTGTTTGTAATAAATAAATAAACCTTCAAATTGCCTTATTTACAACATCTTTATATACAATGTTTTAATCCGTAGATACTTAAATGTATAAAAACACACACTTTTTTTACCATCTTTCCGATTATTAGCTTACAGAAAGTAGGTTTTAGGATGGAGCTGAGTAATATTCTTTCTCTGAAATGAGAGGATAATAATTGGGGAGCAATGGTTTTCAACCTGGAGTACAATAGTTCTGAAGGCGGAGAATTCATAAAAAATAATACCATTTTTTGCGGAAAACACAAGAAACGAAGCAATAAGCACAAACCTCGTAACTGATCATTCGTTTCTGTTCAGCTGTTGCCTGTTTTGAAAGATATCTCTCGATTTATACATGAATAAACATCGAAATAAACTCGATGCTGCTCTTAACTTAATGTAATGCTTGTCTTCATTTGAACCTGACTTTAAAAAAAAACAGTTTCATGAAATAAATTTAAAGACAGCATTAAAATTATTGAAAGATTTGTTCGAAAAAACGCTGAATAGATTGAATAATTGCTTTCATCATCATTTTATTAGGTTTAAAAATAAATTACTTAATTTGATGTTAGGCTGGTATTTAAAAAAAAATTAGAATACATATTAAAATGCAAAACTAAAATTATAAGTTTCAACCACTTGATACGTTGGACTAATATTGTAAATTCTTGGCCTATATTAGACCTATAACGACTTCAAGAAGAGGGCCACTGTCAGGTTCATGGGAACACTTTGATTTTTATTTATAAGATATATATTTTTTATATGTATATGCACATAACGAACTCTAGGTTATTATATAAAATTAAAAATATAAATTTTATCACAAGTGCAGTTTTAATTGTTTCGAATCTAATTGCCTGGTCTGCGGCAGACATTAATTATCATACGGCGTGATACTCGAAACCACAAGGAATTCGCTTTGGAAAACAGGCAGCAACTCCGGTCTTTTCAGTCACTTCAGAGATAAAAAAAACAACACTTCTGGTCGACTCGCCACATAACTCTCTCCTTTATCTCCAAAAACCTCTCTTCTAAGAAAATCATCAAGGAGGGGGTCAGCTTCCTTCACTTCTCATTGGATTAGACATTTCTCAGCTTTGTGGTCTATCACCAATCACGATGGAACAATTCAGGGATATAGTTCATATTCAATCCGTAGTTGTTTCGAGCTGTTCAGACACACAGACATTTGCTAATTTCTTGAGTCTCATAATACCTGATACAGAATATCTGCTATCAAATTTGAGTGACGTTCAGATTTAGGTCACTCTCATTAGTACAAAATATTAATTAAATGTAATATAAATACTGCACAATACAGTTAAATTTCAGTTATGAGTTATTAAATACCTGTCAAATAATTTACATTTCTTTTCCCAGTGAATGAAATGTCAAAACTCTTTACGTGAGAAAAAAAAAAAATTACAATTTGCTAGGTAATATGTGATATATTAAAGTTCAAAAACACATTAAATAAGCATACTAAAAGTTGATTTCCAATTATTATTCCGTTGGTAAATAAATCTCGTACACAACAATATATAAATATAATTTTACAAGTATAATTTATCTACACTACATAAAATACTAATATTGTATATGTTTTCGAATATGTTTACATTAGTATGATGTTAACGTTTTATCTGTCAAACATTTCTTTTTTAATTGCATGAAATTCCGTTTTCTTTATGTTATTATTTTGGTACTTAAAATGTATTCCTAAAAAGCATTTCTTTTGAAAATAACTTTTACTTTTAACTTACGAACTTTATGCTAAACTTTCTTAAATTTAACTTTTGCGTGTGAAACCTACCTTAATGCTTCCTTCCCACGACAATGATAAAAGACAATAAAATTTTACAGCATTCAGATGCTTAAATTTTCATCACGCAATGAAGGGGAATTATTAATGGTGAAAAAATCTCTGTAAGTCGCCTTATAATTAGATGGAGTTTAAACAAACTATTGTGGAAACATGCGTCGTTTGACCTTATTTACTTTTGTTTTCTTGGCTGCAATGAAATACGTATTAGTATCTGATTTCAGTATTTTTAATTTTCAACTAATTAACAAAAATTACTGCCAGAACTGCAATGAAATTTGTATTAATATCTGATTTCATTTTTTTTTTTTAAATTTCAACTAAATAACAAAAATTAATGCCAGAATTGCAAATAAATATGTATTAATATCTTATTTCAGTTTTTCTTTTTAATTTTCAGCTAATTAACAAAAATTACTGCCATAATTACAATATCATGTGCATTAATGTGTAATTTCAGTTTTTTTTGCTACTAATTATCAAAATTACTGCCAGAATTGCAATGAAATACGTATTAATATCTGATTTTAGTTATTTTTTTAATTTTCATCTAATTATCAAAAATTACTACCAGAAGAGTACAAATAATATATATTAAAAAATAAAAGTAATAATAGTTTCAAAAAATTATTTTATCGTTGATTTATTTGATATGCTGATATTTAGAAATATTTTTAGTATTTGATCATTTTCAGATGTGAATAATATTATTAAAAAAATTCTTCAAATAAGTCTTATTGACTTTGTAATGAACTTTTGTCTTTTTTAAGAAACAAAGGAGGGGGCGAACTTGGATCCACCTCCCTGTGGTGCCCCCTGGTAACGCCACTTAAGACGGCCAAGAGATCCATACATCTCCGCGGGTCTTCTCGAACAGGTTCTATAGCGTGAACGTTGATGCCTTGAGTACAACAAGCCCAGTTCAGGGCAGCCAAAAGGCGGTGGGGGTGTTGTACTTATTACATATCACCCTATCCGTGGAGCCGGATAAGGCGGAATCCTGGTAGCCCTGAGTTGGTTCTGTCTGCGCTTCTGGTCATGCAGTCTTCCGTAAGCCTTCGGGCAGGTCGGTAAATCTTTGAATTACGAAACAAAGGAATGCTGTAAATGATCCTTCATATAGTTGTAGATATTAATATGGCATATAAAATAAATTTCTTTATAGATTTCTTCACTATATGTCATAAGCACATTTATGAACTCTTTCGCCCGACTCATGGCTCAGTGGCGAAGTGCGTCGCTAGTGAGCATGAGGGCTGAGGTTTAATTCGCTGGGTGTTTGTTAAAGGCCCTGTTTCAGAAAACGAGTAGGGCCTCGATCTTTTATAAATTAACTCGTAAGGCACCATTTGGGTTTGATATTTGATCAGCGTTAATAGTTCTGTTTCAATAACTAGCTCACCTTTCATTCATTGCTTTGTTTCCTTATTTCCTTCGCCATAAATTCTCTCATCGCTGTCCCTGTTCAAAGAGTTGTTTCTGAAATTTTTCACGGAAACTGTATGTTGAAATCTGTCCATAGCGATGTTTTCAAAAAAGCATTAAAACTACTCCATAAACCAGGCCCAACTTGTGTAACCGTCAGCATTAGGGCTGAGGTTAAATCCACTGGCGGCATTGTTGAAAACACTGTTTCAAAATACGAGGGAGATTCGCTGGTATTTATGACGTTCAGCATCTTGCGTCATGAATCGTGTGAGTTTTCCAATGTTTCTTCCATACAATACATAAACATGGGGAAGTTCCCCTAAAAGTCCTCCTGAAAGTCACTAACCTTCCTTCTTCAGCGGCCAGGAGACAAGTCAGACTTCTACCTACGGGTGCTCGAACCCAACAGAAGCTACTACTATCCTTCCCTCCTTCCATGAGAACACACGAGTTAAGGGACTAATAATATTTATGATAATTTTTTTAAACATTCAAAATGTCCCTTTAAAAATACATAAAAAACAAACATTTAAAATTTATCACTTTTATCAAATAAAAATTGTGATCTCACCTTCATCAAAATAAATAACGATGAGGTTGAATATTGCTATCAAAAACCACACAAGTTTGCATTGCCAAAGCAATAAATCATTCAATCAGCCACTTTTACTACCTAAATCCTTCGATTTCACATAACATCAAAAATGAAATGAGGTAATATAATCCATTACCATCACAAGAAAAAAAAAAAAACTGACTTACAATTGCTCCAAACAATCAGTTTCGGAAGTTGCATTGACAACCAGATCTGAAGAGAAACAACAATTTTTCTTTCTGCCAATAAGGAAGACCCCTTTTTTATATCCTGAATTTAGTGAAGGAAGGATCACTGGATTTAGAGGAGGACCAGCGTCTCGACAGGCCCCAGGGCCATTACACATACATCTTGGATAAGAATTTAGGTGTCTTCAAATCAGGGTTGTTGAGGCCATCTGGGAGATGAGTCCATTTCCTTGATGCTTTTTCTCGTAAATTATTGAAACGGGGTTCTTGCTTTTATTTCACCACAGTTGATTAGGCTCTCTATCTGCATCAGTTTTATAAAAGAAATATTTTTGTAGATTTCATGTGGAAATCACAAACATCTTTTGGCGTATTAGCCATTCAAATAAATAGTACATTATTCTCTACAAAAGTCCACCTTAAAGTTATTTTATGAAACTTTTTAACAATTTTTTCTAAGTTAATGTTTTTATCATTTATATTATATAAGATGTAATCAAAAAAAAAAACAGCTTTGTATAAACCTTCATTGATTAAATAAATTTAAGTTTTAGAGATACATTGTTTTAAATGTATTTTCTATTTTAAAAAATTTAAATTCTGATGTACATGTAATTCTATTAATTTTAGAAAAAAAGAATATATAAAAATTAAAATTTTTTTCAAATTTAAGTAATATATTTAAAAAAGAACATTTTGAAAGCGTAAATAATCTGTAAATATATGAGAACTACAATTATTTGTCGGATATTCAAACAGGTACTTGAATTTTTTTAAAATTTAAAAATAATTACGTTTTGAAATTTAATTTACAATCATCATTAATTTTTCTTTCGTATTTCAGTTTTGAGGTGTAACAGGAGGAATTTTAAAAAACAGTTAGCAATATTAAATTAATATTTGATTATTATTTGAAATTTATTTTTGATTTTTTTGTTTAAAATATGGGAATATAAAAAAGGAAACTATAAACATTTCAAATTATCCCTTTAAAATAAAAATTCAAACACTTTAAAATCATATTTTTTTAAATTTTTCATTTTACTTTTCAAAACAAATAACGATATTGAATATTTATTAAAAATAATTGATATTCTTAAAGCGAAAAATTCCCTTTACTACCTAAATCTCATCGGTTCAAACATTCAAAATATCCTTTAAAAATAAGTCGAACTAACATTTAAAATCCTATCATTTTTCTCATAAAAAGATTGACACCTTACCTTTGCCAGAATATATAATGGAGAGATTGAATATTGAAAATATTTAAAAAATACATAAATTGGCATTCCCAAAGCAATAAATAATTAAATCTGTCCCTTTTACTACCTAAATCCTTCGATTTCACATAACAACAAAAATAAATGAGGTAATATAATCCATTACCATCACAAGAAGAAAAAAAAAGAACTTACAATTGCTCCATTTGCTGTAACATACTTCGAAAACAATCAGTTCCGGAAATTGTATTGACAACTAGATCCTGAGAGAAACAACAATTTTTCTTTCTGTCAACAAGGAAGACGCCTTTTTTATATCCCGAATTTAGTGAAGGAAGGATCACGGGATTTAGAGGGGCGGACCGGCGTCTCGACCAGCCCCAGGGCCATTACCCATACATCTTGGATAAGAATTTAGGTGTCTTCAAATCGGGTTGGGGAGGCCATCAGAGAGATGAGTCCATTTCCTCGTTGCTTTCCCGTAAATTATTGAAACGGGTTTCTTGTTTTTATTTTTACCACAGTTCTCTATCGAGTTACTCTCTAACATCAGTTTTATAAAAGAACTATTTTTGTATATTTAATGTGGGAACACAACTTTCTTCTGAGGTATTATCTATTCAAATAAATAGTACATCGTCTCGAGGGAGCTACAAAAGTCCACCTTTAAGTTGCTCATATGAATCTTGTTAACATTTTGTTTTCTAAGTTCATGTTTTTTATCATTTATGTTATATAAGATGTAATAATAATAAAAAATAATTTTTGTTTAAAAATTCATTGATGAAATTGAAATTCTAATGTACATTCTTCCAGATTTTATATATATATCATTTTCTTTTTCATTCATTATCTTTTTTTTCTTTATCGCCTATTACCTATTGCCAGTTTTCGAGACATGTTTTTTTTTTACGTGGTAGAATTATCATCTCTAAGCCCAACACTCTATAGTCTATACCAGAACTTAAGCTTAAAGTGGTTTCCTAATCACCCCAAACATCCATAGCATAGCAGGGACTCGAACACGAAACCTATGGCACCGAGCGCCAGATTAATACAATAATACAATACACTTATGTTACAAAATACGTATAGAAAGAGATACATTCTTGTTTTAAATCTTCTAATATCTAAAATACATTTTTTAAAAATAGTTTTATTAAGTAAATTTTAAAAGCACATCCTTTGATATTTTAAATGTACATTTTTTTTGAAATAAAATATAAAAGTGTAAATTACATATAGGAAAGAAACTATATATTTTTATGAAAGTAAACTACCAAATATATTATTTAAAAATATATTTTTTAAAATATTTCAACACTACTATATTGTTAAAAGACACGATATAAATTATATCTTTGTTAAACAATATTATAAATCAATTACTATAATTAATATATTACATACAAATAGCAAAAAGTTTATTTTTTTAAATTATTCATTTTAATTCTTATAATTTCTCAGAAATATATTAAATCATTTTTAAACAGTTAAAAATTTTAAAAATCTTATAGATTTAATAGGCAGAAGATTAATAATTTTATTTCCTTAAATGTGAATCTAGTAATTTAGCTATTTAATGGGAATGTTATAAAATTTTAATAAATTTTAGTTTAAAGACATAAAATGGATATTTAATTAATTTCAGTCATTGTTAAGTATCATTTTTCGCATCCCGTTCCTAATTTGTTAAGTTGGAAAAAGAGAAAAATATGGTCTTACCTTAATATTTAATAACACTATGAGAAATTATTTATTGTTCTGTAAACTTTTTTTGTCAAAAATTTTAATGTTTAATCTAAAGACATTTAGAACAAAATAATTTAATACCCAACTGAAAAGCAATCTATAAATAAAGCGTATCTATTAAACATAGAGTACATTTTAGCTTAAAAATGTTATGATATATTTTTACAACGATCTTCAAAAACAAAACTTTTTTTGTAATGAAACTGAGCATAAATTTCTTCTGAAATGAAACTCCACAAAAGAGATCGTTATTTTAATCTATCATGTTAAAAGATCATTTAAGCTTTTTAACTGCTTTTGAAACATCATTAAAGGGGCGGAAACAGAAATTCTGTTCATAATTTTGCTATTCAAGAATGTTTTTATGAAAAGATATTTTAATGACTTTCACATAGATAGCTACTTAGAGATTGAGAGATGCCATAAAAGATAACAAAAGATTGAGAGATAACAAAAAATATCCTGAATAACCTAACAGGAAATTTCATTTAATTGAAATTTTTAGCCTTTATTTCAGAAGCATCATTCCTGAAATATTTTAATAGTTGAGCTATGTTTTCGGAAAATCATAATTTTTTTTCATGTGAAGAAATCAATTAATTCTTAGAAGAAACATCATTTACGATAATATGAGTGTCCAAATAACAGGAGGTATGGTTCGTTTTTTTAAACGGAGGAAGGTATTGTTGATTCAAGGGTTGATATTTAAAAGGTTTGCAAGTTTGATATTCAATTTAAAATATTCATTTTGTGGAAAACTCTCCAAGATTTATAAGGTAAAAAAATGTTTTTTAATGAAACATTTTAATTATTTCCCTATTTCAAAATTTAATGAATTAAATCTTTAATTTACATAGAAAATAACAAATTTTAAAGCGACTACTTCTTCTAAAATGAAATTTTTATGAACAAAGAAACATAAAAACATGAAACATTATACATTTTTGATTTTTATGAACTCAGATTCACAAAATGTAAAGTATAATTAATTTTTAATTAAAACGTATTTTTAATTTTTAAAAATATTTTATAGAGAAGTTATAGAGGGAGATATTTATAATATCTAAAATTTAATACAAGTATAATAATAATTTTTATATATTAAGATTTAAATATATTAAGATTTATTAATATATTTAAATCTTAATATATAAAAATATTTTATACTTGTAAAATTTAAAGATATTTCTGAAGATAAACTTCTTTTAAATGTAAGATTTGCAAATATATTATTCGCATTATATCGTTATATTTATGAAGATATTATTCACCGATTTTGAATAATTAACTTAATATTAAAAATTATTTTTAAAATTATATTATTAAATTATTTAAAAACAGTTTTAAACTTTTAATATTGATTTTATAGATTGATGATGATTTTTATTTGACATTATGATTCATAATTTTTTAATTTTGCCTTTTATGATTCGTAATGTTTTTGAGATATGGAATATTAATGGCATGGAAAATTAAAAAAATGAATTATTATTTATTTAATTTAAAATTAAATATTGGATTAATAATTTAATTATTTAATTAAATTAAATATTTAATTAATTATTTAATTAAATTAAATTTTAATCAATAATTTAATTATTTAATAATTTAGTTGAATATAAGTTATATTAATCGATCATATTAAACAAAACGTTTTCCATAAACTGCAAAACAAGAAACATAAAACAATTAACATTTAAGTTCAATATATAAATTTATCACTGTAAGAATGAAATAAAATTGAATTCAAAGCTACAAGAAAAACAATAAATATTGAGGGAATTGAAACATTTATACTCTTTTATACTCTTAGAAGTTTCTACAATATGCACTGAACTTAAAACCATGAAGTACCCATAGCAAATGGTCATTTAAACATTTTTTTTTACGAGAGAGCCATAGAAGTCCCTCTGATATTTCTGCTTTTTATGAAGATTTTTATGAAAAGTAATTACATTGTTCAAATGGATACTGGCTTCGAAATATATTTGTATTTCAAGAATGAGAGGTTTTATGATGAAAAGTTGAAACAGTTCTAAAAAAAGGTTTTTGAGTAATTCAACAGGAAAATCCCTTCATAAAACTGTTCAACATTTATTTCAGAAACGTAGTTTCGAAAAGCTTTTTTTAATGACAAAGTTATATTTTGTTTAAAAGAATCTTAGATTCGAGGGAAAAAAGTTTTGAACTTTGAAGGGTTGAAAAGGGGGAGTTCAAAAGGTTGAAAGTTTGATATTCAATCTTTGATATTCAGTTTGATATTCAATTGTGAAAAATATCTCAAGATTTATTAGGTAAAAAATTTTATTTAATGAAGCCTTTTCATTATTTCACTATTTCAGAAATTCAATAACTTAAATCTTTAATTTACATAGAAACTAAGAGATTGTAAAGAGATGAATTACTTTTAAAATGAAATTTTTATCAATATATTAGCCAGATTCATAAAATGTAAAGTTGATGATTAAATTATTGATTAAAACTGAATTTAGTTTTTAATAATATTTTATTATAGAGAAATTATAATATTTCTTAAAGATAAACTTTTAAAATGCAATATTTATAAAAAGATAATAATGCAATATTTAAAAAGATATTATTCACATTACAAATTTATATTTATGAAGATATTATTCACCGATTTTCAATAAGATGCTTATTTAAATCAGTTATAATTTTTAATAATACTTATGTAATAGATTGACGATGATGTCAAATATATTATTGCAAATTATGGTTCATAATATTTTTGAAGTATGGTATATTAATGACATGAAACTTAAAAATTTGTTTAAGAACTTATTTACTTAAAGATAAGTTATATTAATCGATCAAAAACGTTTCTCCATATGTTGCACAATAAGAAACATAAAAAATAACATTTATTATTGTTTAATGTATGTTTCTCCTTACAATCGTGACACAAAATTGAATACAAAACTGCAAGAAAAACAATAAAAAAGGAGCAAAACATTTATTTATACTCTTTTATACTTACGGAGAAGTTTCTTCAACGAGAGCTTAGCTTAAAATTCTTCTGTGCAATGTGCCCACAAAAATAAAGTTAACATGAAGTACCAATAGCAAAGTGCCATTTAAACGTTTATTTCATGAGAAGGCCATAGAAGTTCTGCTTTTCCTGAAGATTTTTATGAGAAGAAATTTCATTGTCCAAATGGATACTCACTTCGAATTCTATTTGTATTTCAAGAATGTGAGGTTTTATGATGAAAAGTTGATACAGTTATAAAAGCTTTTTTGTGCAGTTTAACTGAAAATTGTTTTGATAAAACTGTTCAACATTTATTTCAAAAAACGTAGTTTCATAAAAACTTTTTAATGACAAAGTTATATTTTGTTTGAAAGAATCTTAGATTCGAGGAAGAAAAGTTTTAAACCTTACCTTTTAAATTTTTAAAGTTGAGAAAATTTTTTTTCCATGAAAAATAATCTTCAGTCCATCATGAAAAATATATTTAAGCAATTTTCAATTCTTAGAGATGGAAAGAAATATTTGTTCCAAAATATTAAAAAGACATTTATTAAAAAATGTCGTTCTTGTAACAATGTGTATTCAATTCTTTTTTCATTAATAATGAAAGAGTTCGGTTGAAATTTTTAAAAATTTTCAGATATTGAATGAGATTAAAAAACAAAAATGTAATATTTTTTGTTCTTTTTTACTTTTACGAATTGTTAGAAAATACAACATTTTTAAAAATATTTTCTTACTTAAAAGTGTTCAAAAGATATACTTAAGAATGAAAATTTAATAAAAAATATAATCAAGATTTTCAATTTGAAAGCAATTTCTTTTCAGTTTATACTTCTTAATAATTTTCTTGCAAAAATAAATTATCCTTTTCTGAATAATACTTTTTTTAAAGAATTCCTGAAGTTTTCTTGGATAGAATTATTGAAGTAATAAAATGTCATACATTTTTAAAGTTATTGGTTATTAAAAAAATCAGCATTAGTTCATAGTTAATCAATTAATCTTTAAAATAAAAAAATTGAGCAATTTATTTATTATTCTTTAATTATAAATAAAGTATACATGTTTTGGAAATTAAAGTTTTTCATATCAATCGAAGTCATTCCAGACATCTTCTGTTGTAAGTACAGCAATGATTAATAATTTTAACCTGTAGTTTTTAAGCTGTGCAGAGTTTTTTTTTTTTTAGTTTTTTAATTTTTTTTAAAATTAAAGTATCAGTAATTTCATAACTAATCAAGTGATTATTAACGCTGTGTTCTACAGATGAGATAATATTAAATACGAATAAACAAAGTTTAATAACCTTAACACTTTTTCTTTCCTAATTTAAATTCAAGTTTCTTTAATTTCATTTAAACTCTAAATTGTCTAATAAATTAATCTATTTTTAATTAAGTTAGCAGAAGAAAATTGTAAGAATAATTAAATTAATTCCAATTAAAGAAAAGATTAACTGATTTATTAAATTCCAATTAAAAAAAGATTAACTAGATTTATTAAATTCTAATTAAATAAAGGTTAACCGATTCATTAACCAGCATAACCAAAGAAGGAATAACTAGATCTATTAAATTCCAATTAAAGGAAGATTAACTAGATTTATTGAATTTCAATTATACGAAAGTTAGAAGTTCAGTTATGTGTTTAAAAGTTGAAAGGATTTACATATTATTATGTATTTCATTATTCTTACTAATTTATTATCATTACATTTAGTACAAAAATTAAATATTTATCAAATAAAAAAAAAAAAATATTGTATATATTCTATGCATTTTACATGGTGTCAATTATTTTAATTTAAGTGTAAAAAACAACATTGATAATTTTTTATCCAAATTAATTACTTGAAAAATATCTAAAATTGTTATGTATTTCATTATTTTGTCTAATTTATTATCATTACATTTAATATCAAAATAAATATTTATAAATTAAAAAAATATTGTAGATATACTATTCATTTTACACGATATGGATGATATTTATTTAAGCGTAAAAAAAAATATATTGCCCTTTTCTGAACATAAATTAATTACTGAAGAAAGAATGTAAAAATTCCTTCTATTTAAACCAAAACTAGTATACATTCCAAACCCTGTAAGATAATAGCATCAGAAAATAAATGTTTCTGTCTTTTAAAAACAAACAAATGATAAGAAAAACGAATGCTCAAATTGGAAGAAAATGAAAGCCTTTGCATTCTTCTTTATTCCCTCAAGCCTATTTGCAGATGAAAAATTATTTTCTAACTCAGAATAAATGTTTGGTATTTTATATCAAGTTTTTAAAATAAAATAACAAAAAAAAAAAAAAAAAAAAAAAAAAAAAAATGGTGTAAGAAACGGCGCAGTTTGGATGCATGTACAGGTTTAATAGGATAGCCATGCATGCCTTTGAAGTATAATCCCATTTCTCAAAACTGCCTTTTTTTTCACAAGCCTATAGTTAAAGATAGTTAAAGATATGAGAATAAAATACAATATTATTATTTAGAATTATTTTTTTTTCTTTTGAACTGATACTTTTTGAGAACGTTCAGCATACAGGTAAAATGTTAAATTAATTTATTAAATGTTGGGTTTCTAAATTGTAACAAGTAATCGGTTAATCCTTTCTGTTTTTTGTTTTTTTTTTCATTTCAATTCCTACTGTTAGCTCACACTCTCCCTATATATATCTTGTTCAAATTTTCAATGTTCATAAAATACTTTTTATTCATCAACTCAAGTACAAATACATTTTTTGTTGAACTTGTAGGGGGATGACACTCGATGTTAATACAGTTTTTTTCAAATAATAATTCATTTATTAAATTTAATTAATTAATTTTAGTTTTTCTCAATTCATACTACACTCTCCCTATATATATCTTGTGCAAATTTTCAATCGTTAATAAAATACATTTTATTTACCCACTCAAGTTCGAATACATTTTTTGAACTTGTAGTGGATGACACTTGATGTTAATGCAGTTTTTCAAATATTAATTCTTGAATTAAATTTAATTAATTAATTTTTATTTTTTAGATTTAAGTTGTGTGCATCTAATAATAGATGGCGCCAGATATAAGAGGAAAATTTCAACTTTATTTGTAAAGGACTTTTCTGCAAAATAGTGAAAAAAAGTAGAACTTGACTTTATTTATTTATTTTTTTATATATTGCTTGTTAACCGGATGTTTACCTTTCCATACAATCAGTGTTCATACAATAGTATATTAGTTCCACCGTAATGCAACTTTAATAAATCAGAATCTGCAAAATCTATGTTGTTTTAGTGGCGAATATTAAAGTACCTGGCATTCGAAAACACCTTTTCTCATGGTATATTAAATATAGTAAAAACGTCTTGATAAATCTTTTCTTTATTATATTTTTATTTAATTAGATATATTTTTTTACTATTTAAAAATGTGAAAATTTGCAAACAAGAAATCGAAGATGATGAATTCATATCACACGATTCTGAATTATAAATTCTGTGTTAAGGTTAAAATAATTTTTGATAGTACTGAAGTAAGTGTTTACTTAAATTTTAAAAGCAATTTGAAAATATAATTTTGGGAATAATTAAGTTTTGTTGATATTAGTTTACAATTCTCATCCACATACATTCTTGTCAAGTGTAAACAACGCTGAAAGTACTTGACTTTTAATTCTCATCCAGCATACAAATCTATTTCAATATCCAGCAATATATTCTAGTTTCAATATCGCTGAATATTATATAACAAAATATCCAGCGAATATTAAATACATATTTTCAATATCCAACGAATATTAAATATAAATTTTTAATATTTTATTGTTGAGAGTTTGTACAACTTATTGGATACAGTGAATGTAAACAACAAATAAATTTGCAAGGCCTTTGTGGTGGGGATGTGATTCTATCTACTAAAGGGTAATAGTTATGATATAATTTTGTAAAATATATTTCATATATATTAATAGTGTATTATTAATTTAATATTTACAGATTATGTATTGTATATTACAACTAAGTAATATGTTATTTAATGAACATTTTGTTGTAGGTACACATGCTCATAGAAGAAAATACAAATGTATGTCTAATCATGTATGCATGTCATTATCTAAATCCAGCTCTTAAATTATGTTTGACATGTTTAATATCTATGCCTAGCATGTAAATATATGCATTTTTCGTCTATATCATCCATGCAAGTTTAATGTTTATGCTTAGCTTGTAAATGTATATTTAATGTCTGTGTCTGCATGTGTACAAGAAATGTGTTTTAGCGATACACATGTTATTAAAGAATTGCTTATAGCATACGATATGAAAATACTATTGAGATAATTGCAAATTAATGATAGAGATTATTAATTAATTTAATATTTTAACGGTTATAGGTCAATAAGTTTTAATGACAAAGAATAATTTTTATTTTTGAAATATTTTAATCGACAATAATTTTTCCTGAATGATAATAATCATAACATGACACATAAGTTCCTCCCCTCTATGAAAATCCCCCTGAGATAAACATGTTCAATATCGCAAGTACTGCTGCACTAAGTTTAATGGAAGTATTCAACTGACTGCGAGTTACATGCTCTTCATCATGCATCACGTCTTTTGGAGCGGGAGACAGCAGATCAAAACTTGCATCTTAGCATCACAAAGTCTTTATACTATTCTGTAATTTGGCAGTTTTCAAGGGGGTTGAATGTATTCTTAGTTAATGCTGTTTTTCCTTTTTTTGCCTTTTCTAATTTGTTGAGTACTATCTTGATAATATATTTGTTTTCCTACATAGATCTTTGTTAATATACTTATTACATTGTATTATTTTAATATATTTTTTAAAATGTTATGATTGATACATTATCTATTAGTAGTTCAAAACTTGCATTTTTTGCATCACAAAGTCTTTATAAGGTTTTGTAATTTGGCAGTTTTAAGGGGAGGGGGGAGGTAAAATTTATTCTTAGTTAATAATAAATTATTTTTATTTGTCTTTTCTAATTTAAGCACCTACTTTTACTATATGGCACATTTGTTCGAATATAAATCTTTATGCTAATATATTTATTGCCTTAGAATATTGTATTAACATTTTTCAACAAAGTTATGATTGGATACATTATCTACTAACATTGTTATAATAATCTTTTGGTTTTATGTTGTTTTTAGGTAACAATTTTAACAATGGCTATGGAGGCTGATTAAATGTCATACAAATCTTTTCAGTTATCTATTTTAGCTCTTCAGTCAGACCTAATAAATATTATATATTGCTTTATCACTTGTGTGGTAGAGTTTAAGAGTTGGTTTTGCCAAAACAAGCATTTATAATGCGATACACATGTTGTTAAAGAAATGCGTATAGCACTTGCTATGTTAACAGTGTTCAGATAATTGTCAATTAATGATATAGATTGTTAATTGTAATATTTTAATACTTACAGCTCATTACTTTAATTTTCAAAGCTGATGAAACATTTATATGATACTAATGATAACATGACATATATGTTCATCTCTTTGTCTATGTGAGAACTCCCCTAGAGATAAACATGTTCAATATCGCAAGTACTGTTGCACTACGTTTAATGGAAGTATTCAACTGACTGCGAGTTACATTAGTTTACATGCTATTCACATCATGCCCGTTTGGAACGGGAGACAGCGGATCCAAACTTGCATCTTCTTCCCCAAAAGTCTCTATAATATTCTTGTGTACTTTTAAGTACCCAAGAGGTAGAATTTGTTCTTTGTTAATGATAAATTCATTTTTGTTTGCCATTTCTAATTTTTTGAGTACTATCTTGATTATTAACATATATTTGTTTTAGATTTGCTTAGTCTTTGTTTAGTTAACATAGAAATTTGTCTTAAGCATAGATCGTTAATTTACTTGTTACTTTACCATCTTACTTATTACTTTTACTATATTACCCTTACTTTATTACATTACCTTTATAATTATTACGTTGTTAATATACTTTACCTTTAAAGTTTATCTTGTTATATACTTATTGCCTTACCCATATTCTATAATTAGAATATTTTATTATATATTTTTTTTAAAAATAAGTTCTGATTGATACATTTTTTTTTTTTTGCTAATATTATTCTTGGGCTTTATGTTGTTTTTAGCCACAAATTTAAATACATATGGATGAATTCAGAATTAGATACAAAACTTTTAAATTATCTGCTTAGTCCCTTCATCCAAATCTATAAATATTCCATTCTACTAGTTACCGCTTCATAGAGTTTATGAGTTATTTTTATGCAGAACAGTTCTTTTATAATGAACAGCATTGTGAATTAGGATTAAAATTTATTTAATGATTTTTCTTCATTAAAATTTTAATATATGTATTAAATTAAAAAATAAAAATTGATGCATTTAAAAATTATATTGTTGTTTATACATTTATGTTTACATTATATTTTAGCATGTCTCATATAATTATGATTAAATTATATTTATGTTTATATGTATTTGCATAAACATGTTTACATAATTATTTTTCTTAGACTGTGAAATGTCTGGACCTGAAGTATTCAAATTGGAAACTAAATTTAAAAATATATATATCAAAAAATACAATGACTTATTCTGAGGAAATTAGACATGAATAGTTTTCATTTGCAATAGCATTGAAAAAGTATAACTTCTGCATATTGTTTACAAAGTAATATAATTTGATGTAATTCCATTAGTGAATTTTTAGATGTCCAACGATTATTTTTAGAAGTAATTCTCGAGCTTCACGCTAGATGGCGATAGGAGTAGGCGATGAATTATAACTTCGGTATATTCCTTGAATAGCAAAGGTCTTTTATTAGCAGTTGATGTCAACAGTTGTTTAACAATGCTTTACAGTCTCGGAGCTAGAAGCCTTTAAGAATAGGGACAAATTAATAGTTGGGCTTTTTAACGGCTGTTAAAAAAATTTCACTTGTCCATTGATAGGGAAAGTATGATTAGCGTTGAAGTGTGTCTTTAAGTAATTTAAAAATATTATAAATAATTGTTACATAACTAAGTCAATCATGATTAACCCTATTTTCATTTTTTTTTCACAATTAATTTTTGATGTTTCTCCGTGTTAACTTAAAATACAACAGATACTTTACATAAGCCCAATAATTAAAGCTAAAATTGAATATATTTTTCCTTATGCACCTTACAATAAATAATTGTAGCATGTAACTTAAGCCCAAAATAAATAAACCTATTTTCCTTTTTTACACACTTTTTTGATTTCTATAGTGTAATCTTCTCCTTTTAAATTAAAAAGGTGATTATTGGAAATCCTTTAATGCCATTTTCCGTCATTCTAATATACTGCCTCTTTTTTTCACCATTAAACTTCAGTAGGTCGGTTTCCCTTGACCTTAATGAATAATAGAGTCTGGATAAAATTGCTATCGTCTCATTAAATGTGGAAGACAAGTGTCCTTCATATGCTCCACTTTGATATGGTTAAAACTAACCCATAATGAGGGACAGAGATAATGAAAGTTGTGTTGAGCAAACTTTTCAGGCACAACTTTGGTAAAATATAGTTTAGTACCTAAATACTTGGCAGGAAGGATCTATTGTTTAGATAATAAAAATAACTTTTATGGAATAATATTTTTCAAAAATTAATTTTAAAAAACATTTTTCTTTGTTTAATACAAATACATTTATCAAATTCAATAAACATTTTAATGTTTAAAATTGATAGAAAATATTGTTTTGTTCTGATTTTGTGATTTTCAAAAGAATTATCATGTTATATTAGTCCATCATAATTATTATTAAACTTTTATCAAACATTTTATTATTTATTATTAATTATTTTTATTATTTATAATCAATAAACGTATTTATATTAACAAATTTACATTATTAACATATCATTAGACATTCTAAACATTTATTATTAAAAACATTTTATGCTAAATCAATGAAAATAACAAGATGGTCTATAAAAACCGATTAGGTTTATCCACATCTACAACGAGATACAAGATTACACAAGAGTGTTGTGTCATTATTTTACATTAAACGTCGAGAAACCTCTACTAATATGTACAACTTTTTAGTATCTAAAATTGCGTTTAAGTGAACAAAAAAAAAACTCTTCCTTACCACATTTAGAGGACTACAATTGTCACTTCCTGACGATGAGCGAACTAGGAACACGGTCATTTTTTACGTCGAAACTACTACCGGCATTCACTCAATGCCAATTAGACCATTATAGAATTCACACACAAAATCCTAAAATGTTTCACATTCATTCAATTTTTAAACAGAATATATATATATATATATATCCTTTATTTCTTTTCTTTGAGTGAATTAAATGAATCATTTAGATGTTTTCTTTTTGTAGAATTCTATAATGGTCTTGGTAAGAAGTCACAATACAAAAGCTCTAAAAGTTATATATATATATATATATATATATATATATATATAGTTTATCTTCAAAGTTATACATATACTTTTTTATATGTTTATTATAAAAAATTAATAAAAATGACCCCAATAATACTTGAATCTAAAAAAGCTTTGAATTCACATTAGGCTTCAATCATTCGGACAAATATATAGATCTGAAGGATAAAAAAACGAAATAGATTTCTAAATAATAATGTCTGGATATTTTATTGTGCGTATGAATTTAAAAATTGGTAAAAACTAAAATTTAAAGTAAATTAAATTTCACATTAAATGAAAATAAACTATTCCAAAAAGAATTCTTTAGAATTACAAAATATATTTTCAAATAGCAAGGATTTATATTTTTAGTACATATGAAAATCATGTCAAAGAAAAACGCCTTTTTTTTTATAGTATTTTCAAGCAAATTTATTTTACTTCCATTCGTTCATTTTATTCTATAAGGGTTTCAGTATTTGATTTCAGGTTACTGCTTTTTAAACGCGATACCATTCTTGAGCTCCAACTGCAACCGATGGCGTTAAAATGGCAGATACTTTCTTCATTGGACTTTTTGCACGCATCTCCAGTGTTTGCGCTCTTCTGCGAATGTTTACGTAAAGAAGCAAGCAGTCGTGACCCGTTGAATAAGACTTTTTAATTGGGCTTCATTCTAGCATTGAATTCATTTTTTTAGGCTTCATTCTAATCTTGAAAACAATTCTGAAGTATTAGTTAAGTTTTAAAATATTTTTGAAGAATTATGATGGTTTATTTTACATTAAATTTATAATAACGCATTATTATTTTAAATAAATATTTTTATAATAAGGTATTAAAAAATAACTTGTATCATTATTTTAATCCTAAATATTTTAAATTATACACCACACCATAACGTATCTCTATTTTAGAATGATGAGGAAAAGTAAATATTTTAAATTATAATAACATATTTAAAAAATAGCGCCAGGCGCTTGCCACTCAGCCATCATTTATAATATTAAAACATCCATGCCACCGCCAACCGTAACTGGCCAAAATTTACAGAAATTGTAATTATATATTTATATTATTGAGAAATCATAACTGTTGCTCCATTGTTCAAAAATCGATGGAAATATCATTGGAAAGATAAATTGAATTTTGTTCTTCCCCAACAAATGGCACATCCATGGACAGGTAAAGAAAAGAGGTTATTGTTTTTGAAAAGTCTTTTATGGAAATTATTCCACAATTACATTTCAAATGGGGAAAGCCCTTGAAAAATACTAACAGGTAATCTGAATATGAATGTCTGAGGATTACACAATAGGGCGACACGTGTTTTTTTTATTTATTTATTTTACACATTTATTTCTTGCTACGGGAAGAAAGTTATAGAATATTTTCAGAATCCTACATAGAAATTTTCAGATGATTTTATTATGATTATTATTTTATTGACATATTTTGTTCTAATAAGAACTTTAAAATTGTTTTTGTATTTGGCTTGTAATTAAATTCATATTTTTAAAAAGTGGTACTTCATTTACTTGATAAAGATTTAATGCTAAATAGCAAGTTACTATATTTTGATGTGCAATGTTTCAAAATTCTTTGTTGAATTCCTTTGACATTTTTAAATATGCATATTTTTTTAAATAATACATTTTTTAACATACTACTTCAAATCTTGTAAATGCATTTTTCATCTTTTACAAAATTGATAATAAATGACAACAAAAAAAATTCAAGTATTTCATGTTTATTAAAAATTTAATTATATAACCGTAGTTCCACCAACGCAACCCTGTTTCTTCCTACGCACTTGCAAGAGCCCCTTGCAAAAAATCAATCAGTTGCCATCGAGACTCTCAACAGAGAGGACGTAAGGCAAAAACAGGCGCTGCTCTTTATATGGCTATAAGCTCATCATTCCGAGAGCTAGTAAGTGGAATCCGTTCACTAATCTGTATGTCTTTAAATGAGTTTTATGAGTATATAGTTATTAATTATTATATGTGTGGTGTTGTTTATGTGAGCATAAAAACCTGTGTGTTCTTCAAAATTCTGTGTTCTTCGACCATCCCCAGATCCAGTTGCACAAACAAACCGACATCCACTGGGATTAAAAAAAATAGATATTTTCTAATTTACAGGTAAAATTCATAGGAACTCTTTAAGGTTTTATGAAGCAAACACGAAAACATTCCTCTCTACAGTCACAGATTCATTCAGTAAAATATATTTATCGATAGCAAGCAACAGGTCCGAAACATATCCTATGAACATAATCCATAAGTCTGAAATCCTATTGCTGGAAAATTATTATTCTTTCAGCTTAATTTAATTTTGTACCATCAAAGGTTTTCGATAACGTATTCAGTACATATTCCCAATTCGTATTTCCCAATTCAAACTCCAATAATTATTTTCATTAATAAAAAGGAAGTTATTAGGTAAAAATCAGCTCAAGTGACATAAAGGCTGTTTGTATTTTAACAATAAATTTTTAATTATCGAATATCAAGTGACAACAACGAATATCTAAAACAATTTTTTAATGAGCTTGTCATGAAAGTATTGGAATTCCTCGAAATTGCAAGATTACTTTCTAAAATAATTAAAGATATGTCTGCTGTGTCAGGTTTTTTTAAATTGCTGAGTTTGTAATTTTTCTTTTCGCTTTATGTTTAAAATTTGTGCCACTTTCTAAAGTTTACTCATGCCTGAAAATTAAATGTTAATGTTTTTTAAGGGGCCTGAATGGCCGAGTGGCTAGCGCTCTGGCGCTCGGTACCATAGGTTTCGCGTTCGGATGATGGGCCATGGATGTTTGTAGTGGTACGGAATCCACTTTAAACTGTAGGTCTAATAGGATCATAGAGCATTGCGGCGGCATTGTTACTCTACTTCCATATTTTCAAGTTACACGTCCCCCCTGGGTAATGCAAAGTGAGTTACGCTTATGCAGCGCTTGCCTTAAGGCATCCAGACCAAGCTGTCTAAGTGTTTGCCAGCTGCATTAAAAGCAAAAAAGTTTTTTTTTTAATTCCTGAAACGGCTTGTAAAATTAAAAACTTTTTAAAAAGGACAATGGGAAATATTGAAAAGAAAATTAGAAGATTAAATCAAGATGTTTGTTGTTCTTTTTTAATTCTGAACATTTTGATCTCCGTCATTCGCCACCAAAGACATAGTAAATTCAGCATTATTCAGTTAGACCATGCGAAGTCATTTACACTGCATCCACATTAGACAACGAAATTTTTAAACACGCCTCCTATATATGTAGCTCATATCTTTCGCTGTCCTTTTTGAGTCCAATGGAAAAACATTTCAACATACAGATTTATACTGCTCACCACCAATATAGACCTCGAAGCTTATGGTTTGGTATCACTAGTTGAGTTTCGAATGGAATACTCCTGGTCAGGATATGTGTGACTCAATATCCTATATATCTTACATTCTATATGTCATATATCCTACATTCTATGTCCTAAATATCCAACATCATATATGCCATACATCCTATATATCCTATACTCTATACATCATATAACATATATTCTATACCGTACATAACATATAACCTATATTCTATACCCTATATACTACTGTGTACAAAAGTAAGACCAGTTTTCAATTTAAATTTCCCAGGCATACGATATTTTAATTTTTTTTTCTTTTTATATTGTTGGCACTGTCCTTGACATCTGTGTGAAATTTTGCGTCAAAATATTCATTAGTGCATGACTTACGCTTGGTTTTGTGAGATGCTAAAACTGATTCCGGCGATTTTTGAAACGTCTGAAGTAATTGAGCAAAGAACTTGCATTAAATTTTGTTTGCGAAAACGAATAAAATGTTGCAGAAGGCATTCGGTGAGCAAACTATTTAGAAAAGAAATGTTATAAACAATCCAAAAGAAGTGGTATAAACAATTCAAAGATGGCAAAGGACGCGTTAAAGACGGAGAGCCCTCTAGTCGACCATCAACCTCAACCAACGAAGCTTACATCTAAAAATTGAAGATTTGTTGCTTGCAAAACGCCAATTTACAATTAGGGACCTTGCTGATGATGTTGGAATTACAAAAGGTTCGGTCTATTCCATTTTGGCCTCAAACGTGTCAAATCTCGATTGCTACCGAAAACACTGAATGCGCCAGCTCACCCTGCATTGATTCTTCGTGACTTTTCGCCAAAAACGAAACCCATAACGTTCCACTACCACCGTATTCACACCGTAAGACTTCTCGTTATTCCCTAAATTCAAAGATCACTCCGGGGACATCGTTTTTGGTCGATTGAAGAGATTCAACGTGAATCGCAAAGCGCTTTGAAGTCCATGCCTGCCGATGACTTTTTAGCATGCATTGAGGATTGGAAAAAAAAGTTACCATTAGTGAATTGTGTCCGGAGGGGATTACTTTGAAGGCGATGAAATAAATTTGTAAGAATAAATAAGGAGTTTTTGAAAACAAAATAATTGGTCTTACTTTTTGGTCATAGTAGTATATATCTGCTACTTGTTATATAACCTATATCCTATTTTCTATATCCTATACTAGTATATCCTACTTCCTCCCTAACAAAATCCTAATTTTCTATATTCTATACTAGTATATCCTACATAATAATTGTCCTATATTCCATAATCAACAAATTCCATGTCTCAAATATCCTTTTAATTATAAAATTTCATATTTACTTTAATAAGAAATTTAATTCACAGTTATCTAAAGTTATAATATTTCTAATATACGAGTTTCAGACACAAAAAAAATATTTACTTTATATAAATGATGTTTATCTATATAAAATAAACAGCTAAAATAAGACAAAATATATTTTTGAAACTACTTTCTCTTTTCGTTTTGAGAAATATATTTTATAATCTTTTGAAAGACATTTCTCAAGCTAGTGTAGCGAAAAATTATTAAGGCACTTAAACCATATTTCTTTTTCTTCCATCCAAATATTTTAAAGCAATATATAATGCACAATGCATCTAATAAAAATGGCCCATTATTTTTTTCTTATGTTTATCAATAGATGGTGAATTTATAAGCTTAATAAAAAAAAATAAACTATTTTTTTTTTTTTTTAATTTTCAGAAATTAAATAATTTACTCAATTTTCGTTAAAATAATTGCGTTTTTTCCTAATAAAATTATTTCGTAATATTTTTTTTCGTTTGTCAAATGTGTTGTTGTTTTTATTAACTCCCCTGGTAAGGAAACTCCCTGGTCTCCCCCTAACTCCCCTGGTGTAGGAAAGCCTACACCATGTCCTGAAGACCACGTTGCATGCGACTTGTGAATGGCTAAGGGTAATATGGAGCTTTACTTTAGCGAGGAACCACGAGGGATGAAGACTGACTAAACAGGTGCCACAGATCTCAGTTTCGAGTCCCAGCGGTGGCATAGATGTTTGTAGTGGTACGGAATCACTTTAAACCGTACGTGCAAGTCTAATGTGACTGTAGAGCGTTAGGGGTAGGGCCGAGAGCCCTGTACCACAAAAATGAAATATCTTAATGTTTCGGAATCTGCCAGAAGATCAAGGCAGAGGGCCTTGGCCCACCATGAAGCTGTTGCACCAATAAAGAAGATATATTTATTTATAAATATTTATTATTATATTATATTTAAACGGTTCAGGAATTTGCCAGAAACTGTTAGTTTGTAAATTAAAAACACCATAAAAAGTAATTGCATTCAAAAGTTTTCAAAATGTAAAAAACAGCCCCATAGAATATGAGTATGCAATACATAAAAAAAAAAATTGGAATAAATTGAGTCGAAATTAAAAATTATTTAATAAATCACAAATTAAATGACAATCAATGTGGTAGCAGTTAAAAAAAGTATAAAAAATAAACAAATAAAAAAAAATGTCGTTAATGACATGATACATTTTATCGTGCTACAGTTAGTTATGATATCCACCTTGTCGAATATGTACCTCGTTTGTAATAAGTTATTAAAACCTTTACTTTTAATGAGGTAATTATAAATCTCGTTTTTATATCATCATTTTTTTAGTAAATTCCACTCAGAATAATAATTCGAGAAGATATGACAGCAAAACATACGTCATTTTTTAGTTTATTCTTATTTAAAAATAAATTTTAGAGTATATTAGCTCCATGCCCGATTAGTTGTTCAGCATTTTCTGAGTTTAGTCATTTTGCTTGGATAATTTATCTCTTAAGAATAATGTTTAAAATGTTTCAGTCATTTAATGTGCCTCGATAAACAGGTAATCAGATTTCCGTAAATATTTCATTTAATTTGTTTAGTGAAGTATTAATCTAAGTATCATCTTCTGCCAATGAGTTTGTTAGAGTATTTTCCCTGAGGCATAATTGAAATAATTTCATCTTCCACCATTTGAGCGAACATAATATTTCGTTTATGCATTTTGATAACATCATTTCGGTTATTTTAAGAGCCATTAAAATAAAAGATAAAAGATAAAATTTACATAAGATAAAATTTAGAGAATAAAAATTAGATTACATCAGATAAAATTTACGTAATTAATCAGAACAGATTTTGATTTATTGTTCAATATAAATGTTATATGAACTCATTTATACGTCTTTATTTATAAATGCTATTATTTCTTTTGCTATTTGTGACTACTCACTATTGGCTATGGATGCACGTTTGATATATTAATGAAGAAAAATTCCATAATGATATTTTCAATTATATTCATATAAGGTAAATTGTTTATTGTATTTTTGCATAGTATTTTATACCTAATTAATTATTTTTTTTACGATAATGCAAATTAATTATAATACACAAAATAAGTAATTATATTATATAATTTCGCTTTTAGTGTCGATTCACACACTATTGATATGTTTACTTTGTAATGGATATTTTATGACTATATTACTGTGCCCAAAAAGTAAAATCAGCTTTTCAATTTAAATTTCCCGGGCATATGGAATTTAATTTTTCCCCTTTTTTAAGTTGTTGGCACTTTCCGTGACAGCTGTGTGAAATTTGACGTCAAAATATTCATTAGTGTTTAAGTTACGCTTGGCTTTGTGAGACGCTAAAAGTGATTTCGGCGATTTTGGAAGTGTCTGAATTAATTGAGCAGAAAAATTGCATTAAATATTGTTTGCTGAATGAATATTTGTGTTATTTTTTTAAGATCATCAATTTTTCTTAGTAATTTTCTCTCAGAATAATAATTTGAGGAGATATTAGAGCAAAACATACAGCTTTTATTAGTTTACTCGTATCATTTTTTCTTTCTAATGCAGCTGGCAAACATAGACAGCTTGGTCTTTGAACAACAAGCCTTAAAGTAAGTGCTGCAGAGACGTACTCACTTTGCACTACCCAGGGGCGCGTGTCACTTGAATATAAGCCACGGAGTAACAATGCCCCGCAACGCTCTACGATCCTATTAGGACCGGGACCTACTTTTAAAGTGGATCGAACCACTACAAACAACCATGCCACCGCCGGGACTCGAACCCGAAACCTGCAGTACCGAGCGCCAGAGCGCTAGCCACTCGGCCATTCAGGCCCTGTTTACTTGTGTCATAAAAATATATTTTAGGAGAAAATTAGCTCATATCCCCGATTAATTGTTCATAGATTTCTGAGTTCTACCATTTCGCATGGAGAACTTATCTCTTAAGGATAATGTTTAAAGTAATGCTTCAGTCATTTAATGTGCCTCGATAAACAGGTAATCAGATTTCCGTAAATATTTCATTTAATTTATTCAGTGAAATAGGAATTTAAACAGTAGTTTCTGCCAGTGAGTTTTCTAGAGAGTATTTTTCCTTCAAGCATAACTGGAATAATTTTTATCGACCACCATTTGAGCGAACATGATATTATCCCATTTACGCATTTGATATCATCATTGCGGTTATTTTAAGGACCATTAAAAAAAAAAAAAGACCATGAGACAAAATTTATGCAATTAATCTGATAGATATAACAGACTTTGATTTATCGCTTAACATAAATGCTATTTGAGTTCATTTGTACGTCTTTGTTTTATAAATGATATTGTTTTGGTTGCTGCTTGTGACTGCTCATTATTGGTGATCGATGGACATATGATAAATTAGGCAAATTAAGTAAATTAAGTGAGGCAAATTTTTTTATTGTATTTTTGTATGGTGTTTTATATCTATATATATTTTTTTCTGATAAGGTAAATTGATTATAATATACAAAATAAATAATTACATTATATAATTTCATTACAATATCGATTGCTACACTTTCGATATGTTATCTTTGTATTGAAGAAGACTGTAACAGATGGGCTGAAACGTTCGTAGGCTGGCACGTAGATGGCGCTGCTAGTATAAAATCCATAGGAATTTTAGTTAGCCCTAACCTTCAAAAGACACGTGTATAAATTTGACATCTGTTGCACTATAAGTATGTGAGTTATAGCATTTTTAGTGAAGCAACTTTTTTGTTAGTTTGAAAAAATGGATAAAAGAATTTCGTGTGTTAATAAAGTATTGCTTTTTGGCGACAAAAAAATACTATTGAAGCCGAGGTTGGCTTGATAAAGATTATTCGGACTTTGCACCAAGAAAATCAACCGTGGCGAAGTGGTTTGCTAAATTTAAAAGAGGAGAAATGAGCACCGAGGACGATGCACGCAGTGGACACCCCAAAGAGGCTGTTACCGACGAAAACATCAATAGTCCAATCAACAGTTAGTCTAGTGGACTGCATATGATGAACTCTAAAAATGCTATAACTTCACTAAAATACTATAACTCACATACTAATAGTGCAAGAGATGTCAAATTTATACACGTGTCCTTTGTGTTAGGGCTAACTAAAAATCATATGGATTTAATGCTAGTAGCGCCATCTATGTGTCGGTCTACGAACTGTTCAGCCCACTTGTTATATTAGTTAAGAAGTAGTAGGTAACTAAAAATCACATGGATTTAATGCTACGCCATCTTTGTTTCGGCCTAAACAATTTTTATTTTTAAATGAAATTTTAAATTAAATAAAATAGTTTAGTAATAGTTTAATAATTTTTATAGTTGAAATAATTTGTAATGGATTCGTTAAACTTAATAATTGAATTTATATTAACATTTATCAAACATATTTATGTTATACTACCATTCATAAAGCATACTATATTAAAGATCTTCAAACAGTTCAAACGTGGTATCATTTGAGTTGTAAATATCTGGTGGAAAAGATGATATAGCAGGCTATTATTTTTTTATTGCACTAGATCATTTGCACTTTTTGATTTTGTATGTAATCTCATGATTTGAAAACTTTCATACGTGCTTTAGTTACTTTGCACATACATACATACTAATTTTGCTAAAACTTTCCTATACAGTTAATGGAAATAAAATTATTTTTCATCTGCATTTACCATTTAAAAATATTTTCCATAACGCAGATTAATCTTGGTGTAGAATGATGAAGACTTAAAATTAACTATGTATTAACAATTCTACCAATTAAGATAAATCTTATGATATGATATTTATTTAAAATAAAATTACAACGGCAACTAAAAACATTTTAAATTATCCAATTTTAAAATGGGAAATTTAAGTACATAACAAAATATGCACAGGTGAAGAATTAAAAAAAAAAAAAAACCCTCCTTTTTTGAAGTAAAGCTTATTCAAACAAAAGAATTATTTATTAACATCATTTATGATTAGTACTATTTTTTTTATAATGTTATTTTTAATTAGCAAATAAATTAATTTGGATGCTCAGCCATGCATGTGTTATCTACCGCCGAAAAATGTTATTTAATTAATTACTAATTACTCTACTCGCAGTTTTGCTGTGCAGCCTGCAACTTTCTGTGATAGAATGAGGAAGCAATTCATACTATTGGTGCAGTTTCCAATTAATTACTTAAATGTTAAAGAGACACACTACTCTGGTTTGTGCGAGTGTATTAGTGTGTGAAAACATTTATGTGAACAAATTTATAGGTTTAGCAAGGTGAACAGTAGATGATGAGAAATAAGGAGCAAAGGAACGAATAAAATGGGCACACATTTATTAAAGAAAGAAGATATTACAATGTTATATTGGACCTATGGTAACTGACTTAAGCTATATAAAGATTACAATGCAAGCCATTGAGGATTTGCGCTTACTAAACTTCAACTCTTGTCCCTGCCTTCACGTTGCTAATTTTCATATGATTTTTTGAATTCATCTAGAGTCCCCCAACCATCTGCAATATTTTCTTTTTCGATTTCGCTTCACCTTCAATGCATATGTTATTGTTTTTTGCCGTGTCCCTCATGTAAGGAGGGGAATAGTGGTGCAGCTTCTGTTCTGATGGAGCACCCGTAGGTAGAAGTCTGACTTCTGCCCCTTGACGTTCTTACAGTCATAGGAGACCGGGACATACGGCTTAAAGTAGATTCCAACCCACTACAAACATCCATGGCACCGCCGGGCTCGAACCCGAAACCAGTGGCTCCGAGTGAAAGTGTGCGAGACACTCGACCATTCAGGCTCCCTTCGATGCATATGAACAGTCAATATAAAATTTCATCAAATACTTCAGATGTTTTAGAAATTCACACGCATAATTTTTATTTGACAGTTGCATTTTGTTATTATTAAGTTAGATCTTTCAAATAACTCCCTTGATGACTTCCATAACCCCTTTGAATTCCGAAATATAACCGCGGGAATTGAGCATGCGACGCCAGATTATAGGTCAACACCTATACGCTCTCCCCTGCATGGCTCTTGGGCTCAATTCCTTCTCCGACTAGAATCTTTTTATGTAGAACCTATGATGTATTTATATTTTCCACATGATGCGCAGAATGAATGATTAATGATTTGAAATGATTAAACATATACGGACAGAGTTACATTCTCATTTTTATGTGACATTTCCACATCCTCAGTTTTAATTGACATTTAAAACTGCACATGAGGATGTAACTCTTTAAATGGCTACCCATACTGAGTTTATAGATCCACAACAAAGATAAGAAGATAATCTTAACAAAAATAAAAAATGCCTACTTAAAAAAACTTTATATTCATTTTATTACTATTTGTAGAAACTGTTATTTATAATACGCTCCTTTTAGATGATCTGTCACGCAATTGCTGTCGGAAGAATGTTATTTAATGATTTACTAACTACGCCACAAGTAACCTTGTGATGCGGCACACTATTATTCTTCAGAGAACGAGGAATAAATTCCAACTAGCGGAGTAGTTCCCAATGACCTCGTTAAAACGAATAGACACCGTCGTGAATGTGACAAAATAACTCAATAAAAGTCTAATTGCTTTGTTGTTATAGCATTAATACATCTGGTAAAATTGAACTATTCCGAAAATCACAATTTTTCTATTTCCGCAGTTTTTCCAATAAAGTGCAGCATTCCCTCACCAATGAAACGCACTATCACTAAAAACGCTGAATACACTACGACACCTTTCAGAACAGAGTTAAATTATATAGATTAAGAAATTATATAATTTAAATTATATAATATATTAATTAATAGGAAGAAATTATGCTCATTAATTATGTTTAACTATCTATCTAAAAAGCCTTTTACAACTGAAAATTTTAACATAATTTGTAGAAATTGTGTAATCAATATTTGCATTTCATTTTGGTATGATGTCTCTCAAATAAATAATATTTTCAGTTTTTAAATAAAAATTATTAATTTTAACTTGCATATTATGATTTTTTTCTGCTAAAATATTGCATTACTAACATTTTTACGCGATTATTTTTCCAAATATTATTATGAAATTAAATCTAGTTATTTTCATGTCATTTTTTTGTATCTAGAAAACCAAAACCAAATTTTTTGTTTTAAGTTTTCATTATTACCTTATTGGCAAAATTTATTCTACAAATTACCTAAAAAAAATAAAATATAAATTTGTTTTTCAAATTAGTTAAGGTTATTTTCATGCAAAATAATTGAAGTTGTTTTTTCCTTACTTTTACTACTAAAAATAAATTATTTGCTATATCCTTGGAAGCTCTTCTGAATAAATTTACGCAAACAAATGCCAAAAAATGCATATTCTCATATTTTTCTAAAGGTAATGATTTTTTACATAACAAAGCACTGAAAAAAGAAAGATGTAATCGAAGATTCTTTCATATTTTCAAATGGTAGCTAATCTTTAAAAATTATTTTTAACATAAGATTACAAATTAATTTAACAATATTCTAAATGGAAAAAAAGTATTATGCTAAAAAATATTAGCATTTGCTTCCAATTAGTTTGTTGCAATTTTTTTTTCAATTTTTGAACATGACTGTAATTAAAAGAACATATTTTGCGTCATTTATCTGATAAAACAAAATAAACTCATCTTTCTAATTATTTATAGTTTCATAAGCTATTAACTTATTTGACTGATATATATTATGTAACCATGCTTCCTCCTAAACACTGGCAAGAGTGCCCCTTTGGTGTTTAGGAAAAATAGTCAATCGACCTCGAATTCACATCTGAGAGGAAGTACAGCTCAACCTGCGCTCCGCTGAAACGTTTAGATAATATTCTCTCATCCGTGAGGAAATATATCTAGCGCCTTCCGATGCATTAGTTGCCTGCAGACTCTCATCTGGAGAGGAAATATATTTCGCGGACTCTGCGCGTATCCGAGTTTCGGGTTTTCGGCTTAAAAGGGAGTCCCTCACGAATCTATAATTATCTGTCTTTAAATGTGTTAAATATTGTATGTCTCTTTGTGTTGTATTGTATGTATGTATGATATTGTATGTGTGTATTGTTCGTGAATGTGTTAATAAAGCAGTGAGTTCTCAAATCGGTGCATCAAGTATCCTAATACAACCACATCCAGTTTCAATGTTGCACACTACAAGTATACATTATTAATTATCTATATGATTTTATTTGATATTTTTTTCTGTAGGTAAATAGCAATTAATATTGAATTAGCATTTTTTTTTTTTTTGCTCTAATCGAAAAAAATTAAAGTTCAGATTTAATCATTTAACTACTATGTTTTATATTCCATGCGGATAAATATTTGGATTAATTATTTATAGATGAAATAATATAATACGAATGCATACCTAGGTAAAAATCCATGAAACTTATGTGAACCTATATTTATAAATCTTTAAAGTAAGAAAATATTTATATATTTTAATATTTATTAGCACCTTGCATTATTTCTCGATATATAAAAATACTCCAACTGTAAATTGTACATCATTTAAACTAGTAATGCAGTTAAAAAATAATGATTTTTCCGTATTATTTACTTATAAATAAAATGATTTTCCTTACATTTGATGTCAACAATCAAATTTAATTGTTTTCCAGACATGTATAAAATTTAATATTAATATTTATAACACTTATAACATAATGCATGGTTTTAGATGGATATTCTCTGATAGAAACATACATTTAATTTCATAAATTATTGGGGTTTTTTAGCAACTAATTTACGTTATGAAAATAAAAAACTTGATGCATACAACATTAACAAATAAAAAATAAAACAACATTGCTAATATTGTAATCCATATTGTAATAATAACGTAATAATAGAGTATGATTATTAATGAATATAATCAAACAGAAAACATAAATTTAGCTTTATAAATTATTGTTTTTATAAAAAAATAAAATATATGGCGACGCGAAATTTCTTAATTTGTATATTTATATTTAATTCCTTCCTACACAATTTATTCGTTACTTTATATTTTCATGAGAACATAATATGTTTACATAATATTAGAGTGAGGATCAAAAACTTAATAAAATATAAATAACTAAAGGGCAGAAATGTTCATAGGTTGACACATAGATGGCGCCACTAGTATTAAATCCATATGATTTTTAGTTAGCCCAAACCTTCAAAAGACACGTATAAATTTGACAGTTGTTTCTCTATTAGTATGTGAGTTATAGCATTTTTTAGTGTTCATCACGTGCAGTCCATTCAGCAGACTGTCTATTGGACTCCGGTGGAAATGATGGAGCCATGTTTCATCCATTGTCACATATCGACGCAAAAATTCGGGTTTATTACGATTGAACAGCTCCAAACATTGCTTAGAATTATCAATTCGGTGTTGTTTTTGATCCATTGTGAGCTCGCGGGGACCCACTTTGAACAGAGCTTTCGCATATCCAATTATTCATTCACGATATGTCCAACATGTTCCTTTGATATCTTTAGGGTCTCAACTATCTCAATAAACTTCACTTTACGGTTATCAGAAATTATTTTGTGGACTTTTTTTTTGATGTTTTCGTCGGTAACAGCTTCTTTGGGGCGTCCACTGCGTGCATCGTCCTCGGTGCTCATTTCACCTTGTTTAAATTTAGCAAACCACTTCTCTACGGTTGATTTTCCTGGAGCAAAGTCCGAATAATGTTTATCAGCCAAGCCTTAGCTTCGATAGTATTTTTTTTTTTTTTTTTTGCCAAAAAGCAATGCTTTATGAACGCACAAAATTCCTTTTATCCATTTTTTCAAACTAACAAAAGTTGCGTCACTAAAAACTGCTATAACTCACATACTAATAGCGCAACAACTGTCAAATTTATACACGTGTCTTTTGAAGTTTATGGCTAACAAAAAAATCATATATTTAATACTAGAAGTGCAATCTATGTGTCAGCCTACGAACCTTTCTGCCCCCTGTTAATATGAACAGAAAGGAGTTAAACAAAAAAAAATGCCATATATATACAAAACATGGTTTTACTATTGCAGTCCATAGCATAGTTATGTAATATTAGATCATGATTATTAATGAATATATTCTGACAGAAAACAGAAACAGAATATAAAGCTATATTTATATATAGCTTTATAAAGTATTGTTTAAAAATAAAATTTATGACGAAACTAAATTTCTTAATTTGCATATTCATAACTGATTCCTTCCTACACAATTTATTTGTTATTTAATATTTTCATGAGAAATGATTATGTTTATATAATATTACGACGAGGGAACAAAACTTAAAAAAATATAAATAATATGAATAAAAGGAATTAAATAAAAAGTATAGACCTAGAAATAAAAATTATGGCATAGTCCATAGTATGGTAATGTTATAGTAAAGAGTACGATTATTAATAAATGACAGAAAACAAATATTTAGCTTTAAAAATATTATGTTTTTTAAATAAAATATATGACAAAACTAATATATGAAAAAACTAAAATATATGATAAAGCTAAATTTCTTAATTTCTATATTTATAGGTAATTAATTTTTACACAATTTATTCGCAACGTGATATTTTCAAGAAATCTGTTTTGGTTCATATACTATTAAGATGGGGAATAAAATATAATATGAATAACATGAACAGAAAGGAGTTAAATAAAAATATAGACAAGAAATAAAAAATATAGCATATTTAATAATGTAGTCCATAATATAATATTGCAATAGTAGAGTATGATTATTAATGAATATACTCTGACAAAAAACATATATTTAACTTCATAATTTTTTTAAAAACTAAAAATATAAGATGAAACTAAATTTCTTAATTTGTATATTTATATCTAATTCCTATCTACACAATTTATTCGCTATTTGATATTTTCATGAAAATTGAATATGTTTATAAAACATTACGATGAGAGACAAAACTTAACAAAATATAAATAACATGAACAGAAAGGAGTTAAATATAAAATTTAGACATAGACATAAGAAATATGAAATAATTATTAATGTAGTCCATAGTATAATAAAATAATAATATAGTTGGATTTTTAATGAATATACTCTGACAGAAAACAGAAATTTAGCTTTATAAATTATTATTATTTTTTTTTTTTTTAAATTTAAGTACATGACGAAACTAATATATGAAAAACTAAAATATATGAAGAAACTAAATTTCTTAATTTGTATATTTATACCTAATTCCTTCCTACACAATTTATAGAAATAAATGAACGGAAAGGAGTTAAATAAAAAAATATAGACATAGAGATAAGAAATATGACGTTTATAATGTTCTTAATTTGTATATTTTTATCTAACTCCTTCCTACTCAATTTATTAGTTACTTAATATTAATAATGTAATCCATAATAATGCAGTCTATAATGTACTGCATTAATAATGAAGTCCATAGTATAATAATGTAATCCATATAAACTAACTTTCTGTATAAATGCATTATTGCTAACAGAGTTTAACGCAATTGCAGATAGAAAACTATAATTATAATTTTCATCCAATAAAGATTCGTTATTAAAATACCAATCCAACTAATAACAATCCTAAGGATCCAAATAGTAATCCATATTCTAAGTATACATATTCTTGTTAATTCTTTTTTATAGCTGAATCATCCAGAATGAGTGAATTATAATAGAAAGCCTTGAATATTTAATGAATCTCTAATGAGCACCATTGGTGAACATTGAAGCAGGAATGTTTCTGCAGGACAATCGTCATGGTAATGTGTGTATCCTATTATCACACTGAAATGCGGAACTTTGAAATGCTCATCTCATCGGGAGGAAGGGTAGATTACAACACTCTCCAGAAATGAGTTCCTGTTGCAATGATTTCCGGAGTAATATTGCGTGGGAGGCTATTCATTCTGATAATATAGTTTAAATCCGGAAGAACCATAAATAGACCACTAGTGGTTTAGGTTTATAATATTGGATGTATTAAAAGCATTTTTAGTAAGTCAATACCACGAATTGGAGGAAAAATCTTGACCGATATATTCACTCATATCATAGGTCTTTACATCACATAAAACTGTTTTAGTGGTATTTAATTGATATTATAATAAAAAATAAAAAGCAGAGGGAAATATATAAGCTAACCGGATAAAATATTAATTATCCTTGCACTCAAACACATAGAAATCGTTAAACCTTACAAATGACTCAACTATTTAATATTATAAATATAAATTAATAACTTGCAAGCACTTTTCAATGCTCAGAGCAATTAAATGAGAGAAGAACACAGGTTTGAATTTAATGGCTGCATGCGTTACAGTCACTACTTTCAAAAGGAAGGGGACTCGATGGTATTTAGAGATAAATGACGACGTAAAATATCTCAGATTGATTGTAAACCTGCCAGGTTTCAATTTTCCAGTTTACCCTTTCCAAAAGGAAAATGAAGAAAGATTACACCTAATATGAAAGTCTGAAATTGCTAGGAAAGAAATATCTTAATCTGCATCATAAATGAATTTGTTTCAATTTTATTTCTAGAAGTGATAAACTTATAATATACTTTAAATTTATTTGTAAAAGGCTCTAAAATGCAAACTTTTCCTATTTATTAAACATATAATGAAACCCATTTATATGTATAAAATTATCACAAATAAAACTCGCTTACTATCGCCAATTTAAAAAAAAAAATGTTATGTAAATATAATTTTTTATCCTTAAAAAATGAAACAAATATAATAATATCCATAGATAAAAAATTATTTTACTATAGAATTTTTAATTAAAATTGATATATTTAAATTTGAAAATACAAGCATTTTTAATTATAATAATAAATTATTTATATTTTGCATATATAAAATACTGTCATCATATTTTAATTAGATTTAGTTAATACAAGTTATACTATTTTTTTTTTTTTTTGAAATGGTGTATAATATAATTAGAATAATTATAAAGGGCGATATTTTACTAACGAAATAAAATGAAGGAAAAGAATCACTCAATTGAATATCCTAATAATATTTATTTATTTAATTTTTATGTTTTATATTTCAGTTAATTGGAAATTTCTATAATTAAAAAATATTTTGATTATAAATAACAATATGAAATTAATTATATTTTTTTGTATAACAAATATTAAGCCATCCTTATAAAAGTTAAAATGATTTCAACTAAAAATAAAGTTTAATTTATCTAATTCTATGCTTAAAATTCTGCTGCAATGTCAGATAATTAAATATTTAATCATTAAGCTCAATTGTTCAACATTTTTAATGTGAAATGAGAGATTATTGGATTAAAATCGTCAGCAAAAATTGATAAAAATTTTATAGCTGTATAAATGTTATATTATTTTTTTATGTGTTATGCTATCTAGGTTTTATTTTGTATAATAAATTATAAATTACATCGAAGAATTAATGTGAATATACAGTTTATTTAAGGATTTGAGAAAAGCAAGTTTTGTTTAAACAAATGGTAAAATAATTGTTGTTATGCAACATATTAATCTATAGTAGATTGGTTGATTATATCACTTTTAATTTTATCACCGGATAGAATTGTTGACTATCTCACCGAATAGAATTGTTAATAACCATAAAATTGTATTGAATGTTAATCAACAATTTCTGAATGAATACCTTACAGCTTATGAGTTTATTATACATGGAATAAATTACAGAACGCATAAATGACATATTATTTTTTTTTCTTTTATGCATTAACCGGTAAGGTGCCACTTTGGTCAAAATGATACCATGCTTGATCGTTCTGTTTCAATAATTATCCACATCTTTCATCCATTTCATCCATCACTTCTTTAATTTTTGCTCTTATCCACACCTTTCACATGTTGTTCTTTATTTCCTCACCACAAATACTTCTCCTCCCCCTCTTCAAAGAGACATTTTTGAAGATTTTTCACAGAGATGTATATTGAAATCTGTTCATAGACATATTTTCACACATTAAATCTATTCCATAAACCAGGCCCGACACGTCGCTCAGTGGCAACGTGCGGCGCTGGTCAGCATTGGGGCTGAGGATCAATCCACTGACGGTATTGTTGCAGACACTGTTTCCAAATGCGAGAAGATTCGATGGCGCTACAGCCTTTTTTTCGTTAGTCAGACTACCTGGTGGGATTTTCCGGGTTATTTACAATATGATACTCAAATCTCCCCTAAAAAGTCCTCCATCCTTCATCGTCACGGAACCAAGTCAAACTTGTACCCATAGGTAACTTGTAACTTGTACCCAAAGGGTGCTCCATCATAACAGATTGTTGGTTGTAGAAACAACAGAAAAATAGAAAATAATATTCGGTTATCAGACCGCACTGTTCACCATGGAATCCAACAAGGGAAAGAGGTTTTCTGAAATGGTGCTAATCAAGACCTATGCAATCAGGACAGCTTTCCTTTGGCGACCTCCACCACTAAAGAGATGCCTGGGGAGCAATCCATCACTTAAATCCTTAAGCAGATCCAAACCTTAGAGTCGGGCAACCACTAACCGAGTGATACATCCAGAAACTAGATATACTTCCCGTCTAACAGAAGCGGTGGCCAAAGATATGTGTTGCTCATCCAAAAGTCACAACTCTCGCTTTACTCAATCTCCAAGATCCTCTTTTCCCGGGACAGGGTCGGCACGCACGGCATGTGGTCAAAGAATTAACACTGTTAAGTGACGCAAATGTAACTTAAAAATGACTGAGACAAAATAATGTTAATGAAATCATATATCTCGAAAAACCAAATAACTGCAATAAAGAACAAAAACAAAACTATGGAGATTTATAAAGCAATGATAAAAAAAATAATAAGATATACAGGAATTGTATAAAAGGATGAATAAATTATACAACAATGCAGAACACAAATAGATTTATGAAGCAATAATTTAGAAGAATATGCAAAACAAATGTCATTTATGCAAACAATGAATATGTCATTTTTGGACAGCTGTTTACAGATTAGTTTCTGAAGATCAATTCAAAAATTAGACCAATATCTCTCAATATTTGGCTTGCATATTACACCCATAAGAGTTAATTAAGAATTTTAATTAATTCATTGGCTATAATTAATTCATGTGCTATTGTAGTAAACTTTTAAACATGAAATATATATTTATTTTTTTCTATACAATATATTAAAACATAATAAATTATATCCTAAGAAATAATTGAATCAACAAATCTCCTTTACAGCGACATATTTATAAAACATAATAGCATATTTATAATAATCCAATGACATATTTATAATAATGTAATATAATTCATTAAAATATCAGTGATAGCCAACGTAGCATTATTCGAATTCTTGAACTTTAAAATCTGGTACCCAAAAAGTTTCTGTGTCGAATTCTGTTGCAATTTATTGAAATAGTTTGAAAGAACTTTTCACATTTTTTGTCCTTTCCGTTAAAAGAATTCTTGGGGAGGAAATTCCCATTTTTTTTATTAGCGATTGAATAAGACTGGTCTATTTATAACTTATAAAACTTTACAGGGAATGTCTTGCTTAAAATAAGAAATAATTTCCGTGCTTTGGCTCTTATACACAACATTTTACAGAGGAAATAGGTTTTCTACAAAGATTGTCAAAATATTTTGTGATGCCTTAGAGACATGAATTTATCTCAGAAACAAAGAAATTCCCCTTTTATATTCCAGAAACTAAAGCTAAGAGGAAAGACTTTTTTTTTCTCTCTTTTTTCCTCTTTTTTGGCATCTTCTTATTTTATTCTATCGCTTTTTAATAGTTATTCATTTTAAATGATATTAATAAAATCAATGTATACCAAGAAAAATCTTTTGGATCTACTTTTGTCTTTTTACAGGTCAACGATTGGTTATTGAAAAGTATTATTAGATTAATCATAGGCAGTCGGTTGTAATGCCACCAATTTTGATGCTGAGATTTTTGTCATAAGAAATTGACTATTAAACCAGCAATTAGTCCAAGAAGATTTATACTTAATTACTAATCTTAATTAAACAATTATTTTTATTGACTTCCAAGCTGCAATATTGGCATTTACTATCACCCTATATACCTAGTAATTGCTTTCTTGTTGAAGAAAGGCATCACAAAATATTTTGACAATCTAAGAAAATATGTCCCATGCTATTGCTTCTGGCTGGGAGATTATTTTTCAGTGCAATTCCCAACCAATACGGAGTGCCTTGTTGAAGAAGAGGCTAAGAAAATATGTCCCACCTCTTGGCCAAAAAAAAAAGGTTGTAAGCTACCACAGCCACAATTTACTTTATCCCTTCATCAATTTAGTTCTGAGGTAAAGAAGAAAATAGGCATACCCTTAAAACAAACTACAAACTTCTTTCAACTGATAAAATGTGGAATATACTTATTTCATCACCCATCCCAATGGACTTGCTCCGTGCAGTTTTTACATCAAATTTCCGACTCTCGACAAGACCTGATTTTCTTAATAAACACTTGCACCGCATTGGTGTAGCTACTAAGGATATCTGTCCTTTGTGTTCGTCGGGTGAAACAATGGACTTTTTACATTAGAAAACATGCACTGCACTTGGTTTTATGACTTTTAGTTCTGACAACTTTACCAAGGTTAAATTTTATTGGGCTGCTAGAGTTCTTATGGCGGATATCGCTACAGTTTGGTGTAGGAAACGAAAAATAAAGGTCTACAATTCCACTGGTGTGCACCAGAGGGGAAAAAAAAGGATTCGGAGTCGGGAGTAGGAATCAGGAGTCAGTGCAGCCCATTCATTCACATTAATAATAAGGTTCAGAAACTATATCTTGTTTTATGGAAAATATATCATAATTTTTTAATAATATTGGACATTTGGATTATACCAAAGCCACAATTAAATATATGTTTAAGATAATAAGGGGATATTAATAGGAGACATATCGCATAGTGTTTAATTAAACTTAATTCGCAACCAAAATGGTACAATCTTTATATAGTATATATATTATTAAAGAATCATTTCATAAAATTTAAGTCTTGTCAAAGAATTCTAAGTAAAGGATATACTAATTACGATGTTACTTTTTAATTTGATTTATTATGGGAAGCAAACTCATTGCAACGGTGTATATATAATATTGCTATAACATATTTTCACCCTCCGATTTCGTTACAAATATTCAAAATAAGAAGGAAAATATTGGAATATAGGAATAAATGTTTGTTTTTCGAATAAAACTTTTTATTTGTCCTTTCTATTTTGAGCAAGTTCTTCATGAATCGAATGTAGGGGCACATCAGCCAATATTTTGTCAATGCTATTATCGGAATACACATAGCGTTTGGGTTGTCAAATTTTTCTTTATAGGAGTGCATTGAATAAGGAGTGGAAAAAAGATGCTTCAGTGAAAATATTTTAATGATAAATACAAGAGTTAAAGTGAATATATTCAAGGGTAAATACAAAGGCTAAAGTGAATATAATCATTGGCAAATACAAATATAAGTTAATGTATTCTAGGGTAAATACAAAAATTAAACTGAATGTATTCAATAGTAAATACAAAGTTTAAATTGAATGCAATCAAAGTTAAATACGGGGTTAAATTGTATGTATTCAAGAGTAAATATGGTAAATGTATTCAAGGGTTAAAGATTCTAGTAATTGAGCATCCTATAGGAGAAAAATCGGAAATTTCCATGCTTTTAGACTGTTTGATTTGATCTCATTGAGCTCTTTACTTTTCCAAAGAATAATTGCAATGCCTGCTACCATCGGATATCAAATTTCCAGCCTCTTGCGTATCATTTGGTGCATAATATTAGGGCATTAATAGATAACCTCCACACTCGCGCTGATGTTAATTTATGTAATCTGTTAATGTAATTTCATAACTAATAATGTAAATTCTCAATTTTTTCCTGTTAAAATTCAACATCAGTATACTCAGATGAAAAATTCTTTGCTTTTTTTTTTTTTTACATCAGTTGGTCTCATATTATATGTATGTGCACTTTAAATAATGCGTCTGCAAGTGATCAAGAGAAGACATTACTTTAATGGAAAACAAATATCCAAACAACGTGACTTTCGAATCTTCTTTTTTTTTTAAATATTTATCTCCAAAGAGTAACATAGGTATATTCAAATTTGCGTTCTCTTGCACAGTAGCTGCCCATACTGTTAGAAGTTAGCTAGCAATGTGGGCCTTTGTTATCTTTTGTAAAGACACGATTACCTAAAAAGATATTTTTAATTGCGTTTTTTTTTCATTTATCTTTAAAAAAAAATTTATTTGAGGTAAAAATTAAACATCATACTTTTTATACTAATAAAATTACCTTTAAAATTTCCATTTTTATCCTCATAAGCAGTTAGTAGCACATTATTCAACAATTATAAGCTAATCTTTTGAATTCAACCTTCAGTAATTCAGCTTATTTAAAGAAATTTAATGCTAAAACCAATAAATAAACAATAAGATAAATTTTCAAAAAAATTTTTGAGAATTTCTTTAACTGCATTTTTTTTTTTTACTGCATGATTCTCGTTCTAAATATTAAAAATAAAACTATTCCAGATGGTTAGATTTAACACTAAATATGGGAAGTCTGTATAACTTAAAACTCTAGTACAATAATTCACGCACGGTAACTCAGCTTTACACTAGGCCACCTGCAAAACTGCTTGTCAAATACTCAGTGTTTGTCAGCATCTCATTGTAATTATTTCCAGTCGAAATAAAATAGCCACCAACGAACCGAATTAATGGACGAAATACCAAACTTATCGAATCGTGATTATTCTAATCACATGTGAGTGGAAGAGAACGAAAATCATTGCTGCGGGAAGATGAATAGCTTAGATAGAGAATGCATTTTGTGAAATGAAGGGATCATTTCTGAGATTGCATGATTAAAGGTGCTCTGTTTCGCCCGATCACTTTCGAGATTTCCTCAATTGCCTAATTAGCACCCTTCATTGGCCATTGTTCGCGCATTCCATGCTCAAGAAATCACATTCAATGTTTCGAGATAAGTGAGACTCATGATACATTTCCTGTCCTCTGCACAAGTTAGGAGGATTTGCTTGTAAACTGTCTTAGTACGTGTTAAAGTGTCTTGTTGAGGAAACAAAGTTAAAGCACTATGGCATGGATTTACGTTTTAATGCTAAGTATATTTTCGATAGTGGACATTCGGAATTATAAAATGGAGGGGGAAAGAAAAGGGTATCATATTTGTGTATTAACTCTATACATAACTCTCTCTCTCTTCTATAATTGTGTATTAACACAATTATAGAAAAAAACACAATTAGCTTAGATAATTGAAAAAGGTTAGAATTACTTTCACTTACTGTAGAATTTATTTTACATTATGTGAAGCTTAATGCACACCAGGCATGGAAATACACATGACATAACGAAGAGTGGTACAACTGGCACTTATTGTACACTCATGTCCATAAATTAAGGAAAATGAAGTTCAGGCAAAGAAAGAGACAGAAGCAAAACAAATTTGACTTATTTGTAAAGTCCATTTATTAAACAAAAGATAAAGAGCAGAAAAGATGCTATATGTTTGACATAATTAATAAAAATTGCGATTTTTATTCCCTGGAGCAAATTTCAAAAAAGAACCTATTTTACAAAAAACAGTATAACATATGAGGTTAATATGGAGTCGTTACACTCTGAACATGCAAGTCAGTTCTGCAACCAAGAATAATTCCTCCCCAAATGAGTCATCCTGCACCACCGTAACGGTGTCGTTCAATGGTGTTTTCTTATGGTAATGGGTACCTGGCGTTCTCCATATGAAAGTCCGGCGAGAATCAGATGCAAACTAAACCTGGACTCGTCGAAAACATCACACAAGACCACTGTTGCGGTGCCCACAATGCATGCTCTCTACTCTAGGTTAATCGCAGGCGACAGTGAGATGCGGTAAGTGGAACACATCTGACAGGCCTACGAGCATATAGACCAATGTGCCCTAAGCGTCTGTACACGGTCTGCCTTGAATCTGTCGTACCGGTAGCTGCAGAGAGCTGACGAGACAGGTCTGATGCTGTGCTCCGTCTGTTTCTTTTGGCAGTAACTGCTAAACACCGGTCCTCATTCGGCGTTGTAACTCGGGGGCGACTTGTGTTGTAACATCTACTCACATTACCATCATCTTGGAATCGTTGCCAGAGCCTGGAGATGACACTCTGGGCGATTCCAAGTTCCTCGGATACTTCTCACCTGGGTACGTCCACATTCCAGTCGTCCGATAATTCTACCACGTAAAAATCATCCAAATGCTTCCTTTGTGCCATAACTATGCGGTTATTGCACTGAAAGGCTTTTAAAGCGCTTGTGAGCAATTTTACTTCTTTGCCACCATTCCTTTATACCCCTCTCTTACACTCTCGTTATTGTGACGTACTATCCGCGCCATCCTGTGGTTTCCTGTAATTTGCATGTTCTTTTTCAAGATGTGTGTGATAATTCTACAGGTGAAATTTTTATTTTAGAGTTCAATTTCTGTGTGATTCTGAATTATCCTTAATTTATGGACATGAGTGTATTATGAATTTGGCTTGTTTTAAATGTATTTATTAGAAGTACTGTATTAATTGATACTATGTTTAATATGGTTTTTAGATAAAAGAATATTGTTACTTGAAAAAAATGTTTCAATATATATTAAATATTTTAATTTATAATGTGTTGGTTAAATTTGAAAAGGATTATTTACTAATTTAAATGATGAAAAATAAAAATATCCAGATCTATAACGAATGTTTTCTTTAAAAATTTATCTAACATCCGCTGAGTATTATTTGAGCAAATATTTATTTTACATATTCAGAGGAACTCAGTTTGTTTAAAGAATATGCACTATAAAAAATCTTATGTTAAGATTATCTTTAAAATTTGTATTCATTATTCTATGCATTTATTAACTATTTTGTGAAAAAAAGTCATTATAAATAAAAAAAAAAAATTTTTCACAATTACTAAAGTAAACGAAGAAAATAAAGACATTTTTATTTCAATTGGATTTTAAATAAATTGCACTTTCTTGAAAAAGATAGAGAAGGTAATTACAGGGCAGAGGTTCAAATCTACAAAGAAAATTACTAGTGAATCGCATTTTAAGTCGAAAATATCAAGCATCATTAAACAACTTATATTTAAAGACCTCCCTACAAAAATCATTCATTAAGAGTTATTGTTAGGAGTGTGATAATATTTAACAGAAAATTTCATGTTATTATAACAATCGTTATAAGAGCAGTTCTTTCTTTCACATTTTGCAGTTTGTTAGATAAATTGAAAAAAATCTGCTAATAGCAAACTAATTTAGTTCTAACAGTAAAAGAATTATTTGAATAATTTAACTGGCATTCAATATAATACGAAACCATATTTTTAAAAAGACAGCCATGCTGTAATAAGAAGAAAAAACGTCTAATGTGCGGAAAATGGTCAGCGCAATTTGAAAGATCACCCTTGATCTTCTTTTCATTGCTCACAGATGCTGTTTATCCAAAAACGTGTCATCACTTTCAACTTATCAAACCAATCTTTTTCTTACTAAATATTTAATACTTTGGTTATTTAAAGGCTGTAAGAAAATAAGCCAGACAAATTCTTCAAATATTTTAAAAGACATACTTGAAATAGAAAATTTAATATGTTATATGATATATCCATAATGGCATGACGTCTTTTCCACGTTATCTTTGAAACAATTCAAAATATGAAATGTATGACAAAGCCCGTACGGTAATAGATTTAATATAAAAGTCAATTAAGTATGGAATTGTAATATCATTTATAGTAAGTATATGTAAGTAAGTATTATTGCATTGTAAATAACTATCAAATGATTATATTGTTTTCTTAAAATGATAGAATCTTTAACCTAAGTCATTCGTGTATGTAGAACAACCGAAATATACCAGATTCTGCATTATCTAAGATGTACCACGCAAGTCTGTTATACTTCACTCATATTTCGAGGTACTTAGTTTTCTCCTCCCATCCATCTCGAACATTCCATCCTACTTTCTTCCATTACCCATGGTTCAATATCTATGGATAGATATATAAATTTAAGATATACAAAAAGGAAACAAATTAATGAAAGAGTAATCATTATCATCGTCATCAGTGGTGCAACAGCCCCATGGTGTTCTAAAGCCATCTGCCTTCTGTCATATTTTTGACAGGAGATGTTTTCTTTTAAGGGGTAGGGTTGTCAGCACTGCGCCCAGCACTCTACCACCCCATTAGACAGGAACCTACGGTTTAAAGTGGATTCCGAACCATTATAAACATCCATGGCACCGCCAGGACTCGAGCCTGTGATAAAGAGCACCAGTGCGCTAGCCACTCTGCCATCAGTCCCCAAAGAAATAATATATATAAAAATTAAAGAATAATACAAAATGTCAATCTTGCTCAATATTGAGTGTTTTAAAAAAAAATCTTACTTATGAAATATAATTTGATTTAAATGTTTTTAAAATTTAAGCAACAAGTTAATGAAAAACCAACGTCTAACTAACTATTAGCTGTATATATATATATATATATATATATATACATTGGACATATACATATACATATATATATTAGTTAGACATATAGTCGGAATAATTTTTTAAATGGTTCAGATCATGCTTTTATTTTCAAAAAGCTCCTCTGTTGACTGACACAGATTTTAAATTTAAAATGTTTGGTTGGAAACTCAACCATAAGCCGCCGCGGGCATACTGAGAATAAATGGGTATATTGGAAAGGTATTTTATTGGATTGTAGTAGAAAAATAATATATTATAGACCTCTATATATTGCTTCTAGAGCTGTTATAAAAATATATGTACCCTCATGGTACACCCAAGGGACGCTACACACATGTAGTTCCTGTTAAAGTACGAGGTATTTTCTTTTTTTTTATTAGCTCTATATTTTACTAATATTGCATTTATTTTTATTAGCTTGAGCATCCTGGTCGATAATGCGTTGGACTTCAATTTTTTTTTTCATGCGATAAGATAATTCGTCTCTAGAACAACATCAACACGACATCAACATCTACAACATCAACACGAGTAAGTATACATCAACATTAGTGTTGCTATGACATCAACTTGAATGTTACTACAACATCAACACGAGTAAGTCTACATCAGCATGAGTGTTGCTATGACATCAACTTGAGTGTTACTACAACATCAGCACGAGTAAGTCTACATCAACATGAGCGTTGGTATGACATCAACTTGAGTGTCACTACAACATCAACAGGAGTGTTACTGCAATATCAGCATTAGTGTTATTGCAATATCAGCAGGAGTGTTATTGCAATAGCAACATGAGTGTTGCTATAACATCAACATGTTACTAAAACATCAACATGCTAATAAAACAGCAACATGTTAATAAAACATCAACATGATTTAGTCTATATCAACATGAATGTTACTACAACATCAACATCAGTATGCCGACATCATCATGCGTGTTACTAAAAACATCACCAAAATTTTGTGATTGCTGAGGCAGCAATGCCGTGAATGATAAAACCTTATTGGCAATAAATCAGTACATCGGAAAATCATTTTTGAGGGTGTCTGTAGGAGGAAAAGTATATTCAAACTGTCCATTTACCATCATTTTGTTTAGATCGCTACAAATTGCTATCTGAAAATTTGGTTACGTTACAGCAAATACATTCACGGTATTATATTCTTTATCATGAAACCTGAGCTTAAAATACCGTTTCCTAGTCGTATTTGTCCATTCAAACGCATAAAACTCCCGCTATAATTGTGTCATTAAGATTGTGAAATTCTCTACAAAGCCAAGACAAATTCGAACAAAGAAGTTTAATCTTCGAGGGGGGAAAACTCTTCCAAGAACTTGGAAAGTCTTTTTCAATAGAAGTGATTTTCCAGGAAAAAAGATTCAGAATAAAAAGAAAAGGGTGGATACGATAAAAAATAATACGAAATTGTATAGCAGTCAATGGAAGGGAATACACCAGGCACTTTTTATACGAAAATAGGGTAGCTGCATCGAATATTGAAACTCTAAAGCACAGCAGTTTCGCTCTTATCTCTCCAATGTTCAACAAATCAGAAAAGAAAACTTCTTAATGAATTGTGGTATCAGAAATGGAATTTCTGAAGAAACTACAATGAAATATGGTCGCAATCAAAAGTTTTGGAACAGAAAAACACCATTACCACTACCAATCCAGACATCATTATCAGTCATGTTAAAAAAAAATGCTGGTTTGAAATAACAATAAGTAAAGAAAAATAAAAATAAATCACTTAATAGAACTTTTGTTGACGATGTTTCCATCCAGAATCTTGAAGAACATGTAATTAAGCCCAATAATTTGTCTTAGGAATAAATCCCTCTTACTAGTTTGGATAGTAAAATTTTTAAAAATGGTAAATTAGTCTTAAATATCTAAAATTAAGTATGTTGATTTAAATATACAACATTAATATCAGAGAGGCTGGAACTTAGAAAGGGAGGGTGGAACCTTGGAGGGCGTCATGTAGATCACAAACATCTCCCCGATGGGGAGGGCAGTTCTTTCAAGAAAATTTTTAGGGGTATCTTCCAAGAATTTGCATGTCATGTGGGTGAAACACAGAAAACTCTCAACTTTCAACCTGACTGACAATGCAAAACAGTTTTATACACAGTACAATAATCACCCTTCAGTGCCCTGGTTTCTGAAAAGTGATAGAAAAATTCCGCCAGCGGATTCAAACCTCAGACCTTCTTCATGCCAATAATGGCGTGCATTATTTGAATTGCATATTTGAGAGATTATTTTTTTGGGGGAGGGGGAGGGGTTATTCGAATGCGACACATAAATAGAAGGAAGTTACACCCAGAATAACCTTAGGGATTAAGTTAGAATAATTTTACCACCTTGTGAGATTGTAGTATAAAGGCTTCGTGATATATTTAATTCACAGATAATACAATTTCGCCCTTCTCGAGTGACAAACAGGCTCTTGCCTTATATAATGGATAATTATAAAGTAAAAGATAATGATAAAATAATTTTGATGAACAAAATGTGTTTTAACATTAAATCTATAGAAAAAGCTGGGAGTTCTTTCGTTTAACTATCGAAATACAATTAAAATCACTAATTCATTTTAAATATTATTATACAAGAAATTGTATAATAATGTGCAAAGAGTAAAAAATAGTAATATCTCTTTATACGGATTTAAAATTATATATTAATAAAAAATCGAATTTTTCTTTAAAAGTGGAATTTTTTAGCATGCATTGCATGTCAGTTATGCATGTAAGAAATTGTTTAATTGTTTCATTTATACGATGATATTTACTTAATTATAAAAATATTATCTTTATAATCAATTCAGTACAGAAATTCACGACATCATTTTTATATTGTTAAATTTAAACATAATGCATTGAATGATATAGAGGATCACATGAGAAATTAAATTTTGGTATTTGGATCATAGCTGTTAAATTCTTTTAATCATTTCATAGCCCCAGCGATTGCAGTTACAGTTATTACAGAACATGTCTGCTTTGTTTAACTATAGAGGGAAAAACTTCTCAAATTATAGTCTGCGAGTTATTAATAATTAAACGAGAATATACCTATTCTGTTTTGTGTTTTATTCTATATCAAGCAAACTTAATTGATGTAATTTATTACGTTGGTTTTTGCACATTGAATTGTTTTCTTTAATACATATAACATTCTTTAAATATTTTAAATACATATTTTTAATTCGATTAATTATGCTTATCACTGTATATAACTACACTGCATCAATACCATATTAATTTCATCATAACTACTTTAAAGAAGAATATACCATTCTTGCTTTAATATTACAGTGATTATTCTTTTATTGTCATTATACAAATACATAACCGTAAAAAAGGAATAAAATAATAAATTGCCATTAAATTCAATAATTATAAATTAATTGCTTCAAATGAAACAAAAATTTACTTTCTTAATTTGTTAACGAAAATTTAGGTTCAATACTTTATACAAAAAAAGGATGTTTTCAGCAAAATTCATATTCTTATAAGTAATTAAATTTATATATTCTTATTAATTTTATTTCTCTACAAAAAAAATCTACTTTTTAAAAAAATAATAATAATTATCTTTAAAATAATATTTATATTATTGTATTTTAAATTTTAAAAAAGTAATTATATAGAATTATATTCATAAGGAATATTTATATTAAATCAATTTTGTACAAATAATAAATTATTAAAATGTAATATATATTGCCTTTATACAATTCTACTTAATTAAATCATAATAATCAAAAATGTTATATTTATAATTAATAAAGAAATTCATTATTCCCTTTTATAATTCTAGATTTTATTTTAGTTAATGACATTTACTGCGTTATTTAGAAATAATTATTTTAAAATGTAAATTTCAATAATTATTATTAAATATTATTTTAAGTTTAATTTAAAAATATGGCAGATTTTTATTAAAATTTATTTTAGATAAAAATCATTAAAACAATTTCATGAACTCACCTTTTTTCCTTTCTAAAATACTTTGAACAAGAGTCACAATATAATGTTGTCATTTTCAATTCTTTTTCCTTTGTCCCAATAAAATGTTTTTTACTTTTTGGAGAAAAAACGATCTTCTTCAAAAAGGAAATTTGTTCTTAGAAAAACAACGGTAATTAAAAATAGTCCATACAAAGTCAGTACATCATATTTAATTGTCGATTGTTTCAAAAAATGTCTAATTTTTAAAGGTATTGAATGCGGCTCTGATAACTGTGACAGTATCTCTCACACCCCGTATCTAAGGATGATTTTTCCATGTGGTGTCAGAAGAGCACCTTTTACGCGATGATCCTGCCTAACTCCGATGGAATTCATGTTGCGATTGCTTGATATAGCTTCTGGCTCTCACCGCGAGCGCTATCCGTCAGAGGGCGTTCTTTCTGAACTCCTTGGCCAATCAGGTGCGTGCGTCGTATCGGATTATAGTCACACATTTCTTTTTCTTTAAGCATCTCAAGATCTTTGATGCGAATGACATCTCCGGTTTCTTCGTAGGTAAACGTTGGTAATCATGCCTTAGAATCTACTCGTTCGGTATGTTCTATTGAATGAGATAATGGCGTTAAAAGCATTTAGCTAAATTAATAATGAATGGTAAATCTGTCAAATAATTTAACTGAACCGTTAAATTAATATAATATATATATATATATATATATCAGCTAAATAGACATTCAGACATTCATATATTAAAAACCCCAAAAGAAAACCGTAGCATGCTGAAATTTTCAAGGTATTAGAAAAGATGCCATCAAAAAGAGTATGAAGAATGGAGAAAAAAAAAAATTGTAAGTGGTAGAGTCGAAATTAAAATTATTTAATAAATTAGAGATTAAATGGCAATCACTACAGAAGACGTTAAAAATACAGAAATATAGAAAACAAAACCAGACGAGACATAAGTCGTTCATGAAATCTAGCCTTCCTTATGAAATTCACCTTAAGGAATTTGTGAAAGTCTCGTCCATAATAAGTTATTATAACCATTGCATTTAATGAGGTAATTTTAAATCTGTATATGTTTTTAAATGTCATCAAATTTTTTTTTTTAGTGATTTCTTATCAATTATATAATAATTTGAGAAGAAATGACAGCAAAAAATACAACATTTTTTTAATTTATTCTTGCTATAAAAAATAAATTTTAGGGTATTAGTTGCTCACATGCCCGATTAATTTTTTTATATGGATAATTTATCTCTTAAGAGTAATGTTTAAGGTAATATTTCAGTCATTTAAAATGCCTCGATAAACATTTAATCAGATTTTAATAAATTGTTCATTTAATTTGTTCAGGGAAATATGAATTCGAATTGTAGTTTCTGTCAGTGAGTTTGCTAGAGAGTGATTTTCCCCTCAAGCGCAATTGAAATAATTTCATCGACCACCATTTGAGCTAATATAATATTGCATTTATGCATTTTGATAACATCATGACGGTTATTTTAAGAGCCATTAAAAGAAGACCGTGAGAAAAATTTGTGCAATTAATCTGGCAGATATAACAAATTTTGATTTATTGTGTAACATAAATGATATTTGAACTCATTTATCTGCCTTTATTTATGAATGCTATTGTTTCATTTGCTATTTGTGACTCCTCATTATTGGTGACGGATACACATGTGGTATATTAGTGAAGAAAAAAATAATGACATTTTCAGTAATATTCATTTGTGGAAAATTGGTTATTGTATTTTAGTACGGTATTTTACACCTATTTAATTATTGTTTTTTTTTTTTTTTTTATTAAGCAAATTATTTACAATACACAACATAAATAATTGCATTATATAATTTCACTGTAGTATCAATTCACAAACTATAGATATGTTTCGATTCGTATTGAGGATATTATAATTGTATAGTATTAGTTAAAAAGTACTTATGTACAAAACAATTTTATTTTTAAACAGAATAAAATAGTTTAGTAACAGTATAATAATAGTTTTGTAGTTAAAATATTTTTAATGGATTCGTTAAACTTTTTAAAATATAATCATTGAATTTATATTAACATTTATCAAGCATATTCATTTAACACTAGCATTCATAAAGCATACTATATTAAAAATCTTCACCCAGTTCAAACGCGTTATCGTTTCAACTGTAAAACTTTGGTGGCAAAGGATGGTATAGCATGTTCTTTTTTTTATGTTACAAAAATTATGATTTGCTAAAACTTTTTCATTCGTAATTTTGCATTATGATTTCCTCTGAGTTAATTATTATTTTAGATCTACGTTATACACACTAATTTCCTTAAAACTTTCTTATACAGTTAATGGAAATAAAATTATTTTTCATCTGCATTTACCACTTAAAAATATTTTTCATAAAGCAGATTAATCTTGTTGTGGAATGATGATCTTAAGATAACGATGGGTATAAATAATTATTCCAATTAAGATAAATCAGTTGTATGTGTTATTTATTTCAAATAAAATTACAACAACTAAAAACATATTAAATTACCCAAATCTAAAATTAAAATTTATATGCATAATAAAATATACATGGTCTAAGAATTTAAAAAAGTCCTCTATATTTCTGTAATGTTAGTACTAGACTCTTGAATCTTAGTACTATATTTATGGAGTGTTATTTATAATTAGAAACTAACCTAATTCGGATGTTCAGGCCATACATGTCTTAACAACTGTAAAGAAGTGTTATTTAAGGAATTACTAATTACACCGCACGCAGCTTTGTGGTGCTGCCAGCAACTATAATTTAGAGAACGAGAAAGCAATTCAAATTATTGGTGGAGTTTTCTAATAAAAGGAGCGAAAGGGGTCTGTTATGATGGAGTATCCGTAGGTAGACATCTAACATGGCTTCGTGACGCTGACTTTTTACGAGGTAGAGTTGTCATTCCTACTCTCAATGGTCATATTAGACCTACTGCTTAAAGTGGATTCCGAACCACTACAAACATCCATGGCACCGTCGGAACTCGAACCCGAAACTTGTGGCACCTAACGCCAGAGAGCTAGTTACGCGACCCCCAGGCCCTCTGTTAGATGCTCTGTCTCTCAATTACTGCAGAGAATAACTGTTGAAGAATATTATTTAATGATTTATTAATTACACCACATGTAGCCTTGCGGAGTGGTACACTACTATTCTTCAAAAAACGAGGAAACAATTCCTAACTACTAGTGAAGTTTCCAATGATATAGTGTTAAAACGAGAAGACAAGTTGGTGAATATGACTAAATAACTCAATGAAAGTTGAATTGCTTTGTTGTTGTATCATTAATGCATCTGGTAAATGTGAACCCTTTCCGAAAATCACAGTTTTTCCAGTCCCATTCTCTATAAATCGCATAGCCTTTAAAACGCTGGATACGCTACGCAAACTGTCAACGAATTGTTAAATTAAATAGATAAGAAATTATGTTCATTAATTTTCTTTAACTTTCTTTCTCCTTATTTATCTAAAACACTTTTGCTACTGAATTTTTTTAAATATTTTTTTTTTTAATTTAGAAGTGTAATTATTGTGTTCACATTTTATTTAGTAATGTATCATTTAATCATTATTTGCATTATATTTAGTAATTGTTATTTTAAATATTAATTTCAGTCTTTAAATAAAAAAATTAATTTTAACTTACCTATTCTGAGTTTTTTTTTCTGAAAGAAATATTGCTATTCTAACATTTTTACAAAATTTTTTTCAAATACTGTTATGAAACTAAATCTAGTAATTTTTTCTTTATTTTTATATCCAGAAAAAAAAAACCAAATTTTTTTACAAGTTTTCATTATTACCTAATTGGCAAAATTTATTCTACAACTTACCTAAAAAAATAATATAAATTTGTTTTCCAAACTAATAAAGGTTATTTTTCATGTAAAATAATTGAAGTTGGTTGTTTTTTTCTTTTCTTTTACTACTAAAAATATTATTTGCTATATCCTTGGAAGCTCTTCTGAATAAATTTACTCAAACTAATGCCAAAAATTGCATATTATCATATTTTTCTAAAGGTAATGATTTTTTGTATAAAAAAGCACAGAAAAAGAAAGATGTAATCGAAGATTCTTTTTCATTTTTCAAATGGTAGCTAATCTTTAAAAATTATTTTTAACATAAGATTACCAATTAATTTAACAATACTCTAAATGAAAAAAGTATTCTGCTAAAAAAGATTAATATTTATTTCCAATTAGTTTGTTGCAATTTTATTTTCAATTTTTGAACATGACTGTAATTAAAAGAACATATTTTGCGTCATTTATCTGATAAAAAAAAATAAACTCATCTTTCTATTTATTTATATTTCATAAGCTATTAACTTATTTGACTGATATATATTAAGTATGTAACCATGCTTCCTCCTATACACTGGTAAGAGTGCCCCTTGGGCGTTTAGGAAAAATAGTTAATCGACCCCGAATTCACATACGAGAGGGAAGTACAGCTCAACCTGCGCTCCCGCTAAGAAACGTTTAGATAATATTCTCTCATCCGTGAGGAAATATATATAGTGCATCCCGATGCATTAGTTGCCTGTAGACTCTCACCTGGAAAGGAAGTATATTTCGCGGACTCTGCGCGTATCCGAGTTTCGGGTTTTCGGTTTAGAAGGGAGTCCCTCACGAATCTATAATTATCTGTCTTTAAATGTGTTGAATATTGTATGTATCTACTTGTAAGTGTATGGTGTCTGTGAATGTGTGCATAATACTTTGCGTTCTCACATTGGTGCCTCTAGTATCTCAACCTACCATATCCAGTTATAATCTGGTTGCACAATCTGTACGATACAAGTATATATATTATTAAGTATCTATATGGTTTCATTTGATAGTTATGTCAATAAACTCCAATTAATATAAAAATAGTGTTCTTTTTAGTTGCATGCTTTATTAAAAAATTAAAGTTCACATTGGATTATTTAACTACTCTGTTTTATATTCCATGGGGATAAATATTTGGATTCATTATTTATAGATGCAATGATATAATACGAATGCATACCTAAGTAAAAATTCCATGAAACTTATCTGAACCTATATTTATAAATCTTTAAAGTAAGAAAATATTTATTTATTTTAATATTTATTAGTACGTTGCATTATTTCTCGATATATAAAATATTCCAACTGTAAATTTACATCATTTAAACTAGTAACGCAGTTAAAAATAATGATTTTTCCTTATTTTGAAAATAAAAATGATTTTTCCTTAATTTTTGAAGTCAAATTTAATTATTTTCCAGACATGTATAAAATTTAATATTAATATTTATAACATAATGCATGATTTTAGATGAATATTCACTGATAGAAAACATACATTTAACTTATAAATTATTGGGGGGTTTCTGAGCAACTAATTTATGTTATGTAAATAAAATTCTTTATTTGTATATTTTATTATCGAAATTCTTCGTACACATTTTATTCATTACTCGATATTTTCATCAAATTTTATATCAGTATTCTGGTGGGGAACAAAACTCTATGCATACAACATGAACAAAATATAGTTAAATGAAAAACAACATTGCTAATATCGTAATCTATATTGTAATAATACTGTAATAATAGAGTATGATTATAAATGAATATATTCTGACAGAAAACATAAATATAGCTTTATAAAGTATTGTTTAAGAAATAAAATATATGAAGAATCTAAATTTCTTAATTTGTATATTTATATCTAATTCCTATCTACACAGTTTATTCGTTCTTTAATATTTTCGTGAGAACTGATTATGTTTATGTAATATTACGATGAGGAACAAAACTTAATAAAATATAAATAATATGAACAGAAAAGAGTTAAATAAAAAAATTTAGCCATAGACATAAAAAATATGATATAATTATTAATGTAGTCCATAGTATAACAAAGTAATAATATAATTGGAATTTTTAATGAATATACTCTGACAGAAAACATAAATTTGGCTTTATAAATTATTGTTTAAAAAAAAAAAATACATGACGAAAATAATATATGAAAAAAACTAAAATATATGAGAAACTAAATTTCTTAATATGTATATTTATCCTAAATTCCTTCCTACACATTTTATATAAATAAACGAACGGAAAGAAGTCAAATAAAAATATAGACAAAAATATGACCCAGTTTATAATGTTCTTAATTTGTATATTTTATTCAACTCCTTCCTACTCAATTTATTAGTTACTTACTTAATATTAATAACGTAATCCATAATAATGCAGTCTATAATGTACTCCATTAATAATGAAGTCCATAGTATAATAATGTAATCCATATAAACTAGCTTTCTGTATAAATGCATTATTGCTAACAGAGTTTAATGCAATTACAGATACAAAACTATAATTTTAATTTTCATTCCAATAAAGATTCGTTATTAAAATACCAATCCAACTAATAACAATCCTAAAGATCCAAATAGTAATCCATATTCTAAGTATACATATTCTTGTTAATTCTTTTATAGCTGAATCATCTAGAATGAGGGAATTATAATAGAAAGCCTTGAATATTTAATGAATCTCTAATGAGCACCATTGGTGAACATTGTAGCAGGAATGTTTCTGCAGGACAATCATCATGGTAATGTGTGTATCCCTATTACCACACTGAAAGGCGAATCCTTTACAATGCTCATCTCATCGGGAGGAAAGGGGGAGGGATTACAACACTCTCCAGAAATGAGTTCCTGTTGCAAATGATTTCTGGAGTAATATGCGTGGGAGGAACTTGATATTCGTTCTATTAACTCCGGAAGAACCGTAAATGTAACCACTAGTAGATTAGGTTTATAATATGAAATGTTATAAAACCATTTTTCGTGAGTCATGCGAATTGGAGAAATGCGATCATTATCGATTTATTCACTCATATCATAGGTCCATATACCATATAAAACTGTTTTGTTGTATTTAATGGATATTATAATGCAAAAATAAAAATCAGAGGGAAATATGTAAACTAACCGGACAAAATATTAAATATCCTGGCACGAATACACATAGAAGTCGTTAAACTATTACAGATGATCCAAAGGTTGGCTAATATTTTAAATATAATTTAATAATTTACAAGCACGTTTCAAGGCTGAGAGTTAACGTGCGCAGTTAAACCACAGAAGAACGCATGTTTGAATTTAATGGCTGTGTGCGTTACAGTCACTAATTTCAAAAGGAAGGAGACTCTATGGTATTTAGAGATGAATGATGACGTAAAAGCATCTCAGATCTATTGTAAACTTGTCTGACTTCCATTTTCCGGGTTTCCCCTTTCCGAATGGAAAATGAAGAACTGTTACATCTATATGAACTTCTGAAGTAACGTTTTCTCCTCCACCTCGGAGAATTGTATTGTTCGTGGAAAATAATAGTGGAACTCTAGGCCTATTGATGAACAAAAAAATTGGTAGGAAAAAAAAAACGAAACAAGAAATTGCTAGGAAAGAACTTTCTTAACCTGCATCATAAATGAAATTTGGCACAATTTTATATCTAGAAGTGATAAACTTATAATAATACTTTCAATTTACTTGCAAAAATGCTCTTTAAATGCAAAATTTTAATATTTATTAAACATATATAAATAATGAAACCCATTTATATGTATAAAATTATCACAAATAAAACTCGCTTACTTTCGCTAATTTAAAAAAAAAAATATTACGTAAGTATAATTTTTATCCTTAAAAAAATGAAACAAATGTAATAATATCCATATATAAAAAATTATTTTACTGTAGAAATTTTAATTAAAATTGATATATTTAAATTTGAAATACAAGCATTTTTAATTATAATCAAAAATTATTTATATTTTGCATATATAAAATACTGTCATTATATCTTAATTAGATTTAGTTATTAAAAGTTATATATTTTTTTTTTTTGAGATGGTGTATAAAATAATTAGAAAAATTATAAGGGCGATATTTTAGTAACGAAATAAAATGAAGGAAAAGAATCACTCAATTGATATCCTAATAATGTTTATTTATTTAATTTTTATGTTTTAATATTTCAGCTAATTGGAAATTTCTATAATTAAAAAATATTTTGATTATAAATAACAATATGAAATTAATTATTTTTTTGTATAACAAATATTAAGCCATCATTATAAAAGTTCAAATGATTTCGACTAAAAATAAAGTTTAATTTATCTAATTTTATGCTTAAAATTCTACTGCAATGTCAGATAATTAAATATTTAATCATTAAGCTCAATTGTTCAACATTTTTAATGTGAAATGAAGGATTATTGGATTAAAATCAAATAATTTTGTATAATGAATTATAAATCACATCGAAGAATTAGTGTGAGTACACAGTTTATTTATGGATTTGAGAAAATCTAGTTTTGTTTAAACAAATGATAAAATAATTGTTTTAATGAGTATAATAATCTATAGTAGATTGGTTGAATATATCACTTAAAAGAATTTTATCACCTGATAGAATTGTTGATTATCTCCCTGAATAGAATTGTATCACCTGATAGAATCGTTGATTATGTAACCGAATAGAATTGTTGATTTTCTCTCAGAATAGAATTGTTGAATTAATATAAAATTGTATTGAATGTTAATGAACAATTTCTGAATGAAAATACCTTGCAGCTATGAGTTTATTATGCACGAATAAATTGTGCATAATTGACAACCATTATTTTTCTTTTTGAAACCAGTGAGGTGCCACTTTGGTCAAAATGATATCAAGCGTTAATCATTCTGTTTCACTAATTATCTAGCGAGCCTGAATAGTCGAATGGCTAGAGCTCTGAATCGGTACCACAGTTATCGGGTTCGAACATGCGAATGGTTTGGAATCCACTTTAAAGAACGCGTTCCTAATAGGATCGTTTTACTCTTATGCATTAACCGTGGTGCCACTTCCTGGGTCAATGCAAAGTGATAACGTCGGTGCATTGCCTTAAGGCATCTAAGACCAAGCTGTCTAAGTGTTTGCCAGCTGAATTAGAACAAAAAATAATAATAATAATAATTATCTACACCTTTCATTTATCCACCTTTCATCCTTTCATTATCCACACCTTCCATCTGTTGCTCTTTATTTCTTCACCATAAATACTCCTTTTCGCTGTCCCTTTTCAAAGAGATACTCAAAAAAAGATAAAGATCTTTTCTTTCACACATATGTATATTGAAATCTGTTCATAGACATGTTTTCACGCATTAAGTCTATTCCATATACCAGGCCCGAAACGTCGCTCAGTGGCAACTGGCGTGAGCATTTGGGCTGAGTATCAATCCATTAGCGGCATTGTTGCAGAAACTGTTTCAAAATGTGAGAAGATTCGATGGCGCTTCAGCCTCTTTTCCTCGTTAGTCGGGCTACCTGGGGTGAGTTTTCCGGGTTATTTACAATATAATATTCAAAAATTCCCCCTAAAAAGTCCTCCATCCTTCAGCCTCACGGAGCCAACTCAAACTTATACCTACGGGTGTTCCATCGTAAGAGATTGTTAGTTGTAGAAACAACAGAAAAATAGAAAATAAAATTCGGATCCCAGACCGCACTGTTCACCGTGATGTCCAACAAGGAAAGAGGTTTCCTGCAATGATGCTAGTCAAGACCTATACAATTAGGAAAACTTTACTGAGGCGACCTACGCATCTAACGAGGTGCCCGGAAAGCGGTCCATCACTTGAATCCTTCAGCAGCTCTAGATCTTAAAGTATGGTAACCACCAGCCAAATGATACATCCAGATAAACCTCCCGTCTACCAGAAGCGGTGGCCAAAGAGCAATGTTGCCCATCCAAAAGCCGCAATTCTCTCTGTACTCAATTTCTAGTATCCTCTTTTTCTCGGAACACGGGTTGCACCCACGGCAAAGGCGGTGGGACAGAGAACTGACACTGTTGAGACTGACATAGCTTAAAAATGACTCAGACAAAATAATGTTAATGAAATCATAATATATCGAAAAAAAATCAATGGCAATAAAGAACAAGGCCAAAATAAGGAGATTTATAAAGCACTGATAAAAATATATGAAAATTTGAAGCACAGGAGTTTTATAAAGTGATGAATAAAATATATAACAATGCAGAACAGCAAGAGATTTATGAAGCAATTATTTACAAACAATATGCAAAACAAATCTATTTTTAACGTCTATATTCTTGACAATAAAAGAAAATAAAATAAAATGAAGACAGACAAAACAATGAAGGAAAAGATCATTGGCTCGCCCCAGGGTCGTTACACCGGCTTATATCTAAAGAACATGCCCCTAACAACAACACACCATAAACAAGAGTACTGTGAATTTTTAATTTAAGACATCTTAATATTTTTAATCTATGAGAACCTTCGCTTGAAGATCTCACTAACAAACGTTTCTAACTCGTTTCTATGTCAAATATCGAAACTTACATGTATGTGTTCATTTCTGGACAACTGTTTAGAGATTAGTTTCTGAAGATCAATTCAAACATTAGACCAATATCTATCAATATTTGGCTTGCATATTACACCCATAAGGCTTAATTAAGAATTTTAATTAATTCATTGGTTGTAATTAATTCATGTGCTATTGTAGTGAAGCTTTTAAACATGAAATGTATTTTTATTTATATATTTTTTTTCTATACAATATATTGCAACGTATTAAATTATATCCTCAGAAATAATTGAATCAACAAATCTTCTTTCCAGTGACATATTTATAAAATACTATAGCATATTTATAATAATCTAATATAATGCATTAAAATATCAGTGATGGGCAGTGCAGTATTACTCGAATTCTTGAACTTTAAAATCTGTCCCCCAAAACTTTCTGTGTCGAATTCTGTTGAAAATTTATTGAAATAGTTTGAAAAGAACTTTTCACATCTTTTTGTTCTTTCCATTAAAAGAATTCTTGGGGAGGAAATTCAATTTTTTATTAGCGAGGGAACAAAACTGGTCTATTTTTAACTTTACAGAGAATGTGCTTAAAATAAGAAATAATTTCCATGCTTTGGTTCTTATAAACAACATTTTACAGAGGAAATAAGTTTTTCTACGAGATTGGCAAAATATTTTGCGATGCCTTAGAGACATGAACTTATCTCGAAACAAAGAAATCCCCTTTATATTCCGGAAACTAAAGCTGTGAAAAAGATTTTCTTTTTTTCTTTTTCGTCTCCCTCTTTTTGTTTCCTTTTTTTTTTTTTTTGTACTTTTTTTTTTTTGACATTATCCTATTTTATTCTTTCGCCGTTTTTGACTAGTTATTCATTTTAAATCATACAGTTTAATAAAATCAATGCGTATTGACAAAAGAGTTTTGTATTAAACATCAGTTGATTTACGGATCCAATTGTGTACCTATAAATCAGCTGATAGTAGAAAAGGAATCTGAGTTGGCAGCGATATATAATTATTGCTGTATCATATTTTAACGCTCCAGATTTCATTACAAATATTCAAAATAAAAAGGAAAAATATTGCAATGTATGAATAAATCTTTTTTTTCGAATAAAACTTTTACTTGACCTTCCTATTTTGCGCAAGTTTGCGTAACCAATGTATTGTAACATGTAGCGGCATATAAGCCCGTTTTTGTTGTAAATATTATTTACGCACTGCGTTTGGCTATTCTTTATACGAGTGGAAAAGATGCTTCAGTGAAAACATTTAATGACAAATACTAATAATGACTAATAATACATTTAATGATAAATACTAATAATGACTTATAATGCATTTAATGATAAATACTAATGAACATTTAATGATTAATAATCATTTAATGAGTTAAATTATTAAAATAATTAATTAATAAAATTATATAATATATTATATAATTTTATATAATTATATAATTATATAATTTTATATAATATATTATATATATAATTATATAACATATATATTATAAATTATTACTGATTAATATTCATTTAATGTATTCAAGGGTAAATACAAAGGTTAAGGTAAATGTAATCAGGATAAATACAAAGGTTAAATTGAATGTATTAAAGGATAAATACAAAGATTAAATTGAATGTATTTAATAGTAAATACAGTAAATGTATTCAAAGGATAAATGTTCTAGCAATTGAGCATCCTAATCGAAAATTTCCATATTTTTAGACTGGCTATACGAGACTGTCGAATGTGATCAACATTGAATCAACTACTTTTAAAAAGAATAATTGTAATGCATTCTGTCATCGGATATCGAATTTCCAAACTCTTTGCATCAGTTGGTGCAGTTATTAGAGCAGTGATAGCCAATTTGCAAACTCGCGATGAGAATCTGTTGATATAATATCATAACTAAGAAAGAAAATTATCAAACAATCCTATTGGTTAAAATTGTACATCTGTATATTCAGATGAAAAACTATGCGGTGTTTTTTTACATAAGGTGGTCCCATATTCCCTGCATGTATACTATAAGTAACCAACTGGCATGTGATCAAGCGAAGATATTACTTAATGGAAAATAAAATTTCCATCTACGCAACCTGACTGTCTATGCATTCAACATGGAATCTTCTTTTTGTATTTTTTGAATATATTTATCTTCAACGAATGCCGCAGGTGTGTTCAAATATGAGTTCTTTGGTGCACTAGCTGCTCATACTGCTAGATTGGTTTGATATGCCGTTCTACAGCATTTTCTGCACACTTTTAGACTGGGCTAATTAGACTGGGAACTAAGTTTAACGTGGATTGCGAACCACTAACAAATATACATGCCGTCGCCATGGTTCGAACCTGACGCCTATGGTACCAACAACAAGAGCGCTAGGCAATTGCCCATCAGGTCGCCATATTGCTAGAAGTTGGCTAAACAAGTGCCATTTTTAGACACGGGGCAGACGTAGTACTTAAGAAGAAATTTTTATTTATATATTAATTAAATTTTTTTTTTTTCATTTATTTTTAAAAAGAAATTAATTTCATGAAAAATAGCAAATGCAGAAAAATAGCAATTTGAAAATAATTTTATACTAAAAAATTAACCTTTACATTTTCCATTTTTACCTTCATAAGCTGTTAGTAACATGTTATTCAAAATTTATAAGTTGATCTTCAGAATTGAACCTTCATTAATTCAGTTTATTTAAAGAAACTTAATGCTAAAGCAAAATAAATAAACAAAAAAAAAAAACCGAAATCCTCAAAAACAATGATTTTTTACTGCATAATTCTCGTTTTAAATAGTAAAAATAAAACTATTCCGGATGGTTATATTTAAAACTAATTATGTCTATATTGCCTGACTTAAAACTAGCACAATAATTCACGCATTGCAAATACGCTTTACACTAGGCCACCTTCAAGCTTGTCCAACAGTCAATGCCTGTCAGCATCTCATTGTAATTATTTCCAGTCGGAATAAAATAGTCACCAACGAACCGAATTCAGGCCAAATACCAAACTAACCGAATCGGGATTATTCTAATTACATGTAAGGGGAATATAGGAAAATCATTGCTGCGATAAGATGGATAGCTTAGATAGAGAATGCATTTTGTGGAATGACGGGATCATTTCTAAGATTGCTTGATTAAAGATGCTCTGTTTCGCCCGATCACTTTCGAGATTTCCTCAATTGCCTAATTAGCACCCTTCATTGGCCATTGTTCGCGCGTCCGATGCTCGAGAAGCCAGATTCAATGTTTCGAGATGATACATTTCCTGTCCTTTGCACAAGTTAGGAGGATTTGGAGTGTAAGCTGTCTTACAGTAATCCTTGTTCCGCGTGTTGAGAAAAAAGATAAAGCACGATTTAATGGATCTACGTTTTAATGCTAGTTGTAAATTCATTTTACGTTCTAATTTTTAAAATGGAAGATGAAAGGAAAGGGTATCCATTAGCAAAATTATGAGCTTACAATCCATTTCATCTACTGTAGATTATTTTAAATTTTATTATATTTCATACGAAATTATCAGAGTTATATAGAAAATAACATTTCTTGTATCTATATATATTTAGTAAGCACGTTGTTCAATAACTGCATGACTTAAGAAAAATAATCGGAATTTCTCGGAATTGTCAGAATAGCATACCAACATGTTTACTTTCCTAAACAAATGTTTATTTTTTCTAATACAACTGGCAAATATTTAGACCGTGATCTTCATATACCATAAGAAAGAATTACGCCGACTTTACTCACTTAGCACTACACAGGGGGCGCGTGTAGCTACGAGATTTCCGATTTTCGAGATTTCCTCAATTGCCTAATTAGCATCCTTCATTGCCTATTGTTCACGCGTCAGATTAAATGTTTCGAGATGAGTGGAATTCATGATACATTTCCTGTCCTCTGCACAAGTTAGGAGGATTTGGAGTGTAAGCTGTCTTACATTAATCCCTCGTTAAATCGCTCGTGTTGAGGAAACAAAGTTAAAGCACGATGTAATGGATCTACATTTTAATGCTAGTTATAATTTTGATGGTGGACATTCTGAATTATAAAATAGAGGTAGAAAGAAAAGGGTATCATAATTGTGTATTAACTTTATATAAAACTCTTTCTATAATTGTGTATTGTAGCTAATTGTATGTTTCTTCTTAAAAATCTCCTTATGTCTCTTCTGAAAAAGCTTAGAATTACTTTATTTTACTTTATGTGATGCTTACTGCACATATACTGGGAATACACATGACATAACGAAGAGTGGTACAACTGGCACTTATGAATGTGTACTTATGAACTTGGATTATGAATGTGGTTTGTTTTAAATGTATTCATTAGAAGTACTGTATTAATTGTTACTATGTTTAACATGGTTTTGTGGTGAAAGATTATTGTTACTTAAAAACAAATGTTTCAATGCATATTAAATATTTTAATTTATAATTTGTTGATTAAATTTGAAACCGATTATTTACTAATTTTAATGATAAAATAAAAAGAAATCCAGATCTATAAGAATGTTTTTAAAAAATTTATATAACATCCGCTGAATATTATTTGTGCAAATATTTATTTTATATATTCAAAGGAACTCAGTTTGTTTGAAGGATATACACTATAAAAAATCTTATGTTACCAATTATCTTTAAAAATTTGTATTCGTTATTCTATGCATTTATTAATTATTTTGTAAAAAGTCAGTATAAATCAAAAAAGAAAAAAATTTCAAAATGACTAAAATAAACGACGAAAATAAAGACATTTTTATTTCAATTGAATTTTAAATAAATTGCAGTTCCTTGAAAAAGATTGAGAAAGTAATTACAGGGCAGAGGATCAAATCTACAAAGAAAAATTGATAGTGAATCGCATTTTAAACAGAAAATAACAACATTATTAAGCACCTTTTATTTAAAGACCTCTCTACAAAAATCATTCATTAACAGTTATTGTTAGGAGTGTGATAAAATATAACCGAAAATTTCATGTTATTATAAAAATCGTTATCACATCAGTTCTTTCTTTCACATTTTGCAATTTGTTACATCAATTGAAAAAAAAAAAGCTTCTAATAGTAAACTAATTTAGTTTTAACACTAGAAGAAGTAGCTGAATAATTTAACTGGCATTCGATATAATACGAAACCGTAGTATTTTTAAAAAAAAAGACAGCCGTGCTGTAATAAGAACGAGGAACGTCTAATGTGCGGAAAATGGTCAGCACTTTGAAAGTAATGACTATCGTGATCTTATTTTCATTGCTCACAGATGTTGTTTATGCAAACACTTGTCATCGCTTTTAAGTTATCAAACCAATCTTTTCCTTGTTAAATATTTAATACTTTGATTATTTAAAAGCTGTAAGAAAATAAGCGAGACAAATTCTTTATAGATTTTAAAAGACGTACTTGAAATAGAAAATTTACCCTATATTCTTCCATCACCCATAGTTCAATGTCTAGGGATTTAATGATAAGGGACAATATTCAATGCCTCTTCTTTTTAGATAGATATATAAATTTAATATATACAAACAGGAAACAAATTAAAGAAATAATACCAGATGACAATCTTACACGATATGGGGAGTTTTAAAGAAATACTACTTTTAAATATAACTTTTTTAAAATGTTTTTAAAATTTAAGAAATGAGTTAAGGAAAAACAACGTATAACCAACTACTAACTATATATTTATATATATATTGAACACATATGCATTAGTTGGACATATCGTTGGAATATTTTTTTCAAAATGGTTCAAATCATGCTTTATTTGCAAAAAGCTCCTCTCTTGACTGACACAGATTTTAAATGTAAAATGTATATTCGTGGCTCGAAATAGACTAGTTTTCCAATTTTAAAATGTTTGGTTTGAAACTCAACCACAAGTCGCCGCGAGCATACTGAGAATAAATGGGTTTACTAGGAAGGTATTTTATTGGAATGTAGTAGAAAAATAATATATTATAGACCTCTATATATTGCTTCTAGAGCTGTTATAAAAATATATGTAGAGGCCCCTCATGGTACACCCAAGGGACGCTACACACATGTAGTCCAATATAAGTTACAAGGTATTTTCTTTTCTTTTTATTAGCTCCCTATTTTACTAATAGTATGCTCATTTTTATTAGCCTGTGCTGCCTGATCGATCTTTTTTTCATTGTGATTTTTTTTTTGTGATGTGATAAGATAATTCGTCTCCAGAAATCTAGCGGATACACTATCAACACTACTACAATATCTGAGTGTTACTACACGATTAACATAAGTAAGACTACATCAACATGAGTAAGTCTACATCAACATGAGTGTTACTACAACATAACCATGAGTGATACTACAACATTAACATGAATGTTACTACAACACCAACGTGAGTGTTACTGCAACACAAACATGCGTGTTACTACAGTTTCGTGAAAGTTACAACAACATCAACATCAGTAAGTCTACATCAACTTGTGTGTTACTACAACACCCAAATTTTGCGATTGCTGAGGCAGCAATGCCATGAATGAATGAGGAAACTTTATTGGTCATAAATTAATACATCGGAAAGTCTGGGGCGACTTTGTAAGAGGAAAAGTATGTTCAAACCGTCCATTTGCCATCTTTTCGTTTAGATCGCTACAAATTGCGATCTGAAAATTTGGTTACGTTACAGCAAATCCATTCACGGTATTACATTATTTATCATGAAATTTGAGCTTAAAATACCATTTACTGGTCGTATTTGTAAAATCATACGCAGAAAACTCCCGCTATAATTGTGTCATTGAGATTGTGAAATCCTCTACAAAACAAGACAAATTCGAACAAAGCAGTTTAATCTTCGAGGGCAAAACTCTTCCAAGAACTTGGAAAGTCTGTTTCAATAGAAGTGATTTTCCAGGAAAAAGATTCAGAATAAAAAGAAAAGGGAGATACAATAAAAAAATACGAAATTGTATAGCATCCAATAGAATCGAATACACCCGGCACTTTTTATACGAAAACATGGAATATTGAAACTCTAAATCACAGCAGTTTCGCTCTTATCTCTCCAGTGCGCAACAACTCAGAAAAGAAACTCCTAATGAACTGTGGTATCAGAAATGGGATTTCTGAAAAACTACAATGAAATGTGGTCGCAATCAAAAGTTTTGGAACAGAAAAACATCATTACACTACCAATCCAGACATCATTACCAGTCATGTTAAAAAAATGGTAGTTTGAAATAGCAATAAATAAATAAAAATACATCATTTAATCATACTTTTTTTTTAATAATGTTTCTATAAGGAATCTTGTAGAACATGTAATTAAGCCCAATAATTTTTCAGGAATAAATCCCTTTTTCCAGTTTGGCTAATAAAATTGTAAACAGGGTAAATTAATCTTATAACGATAAAATTAAGCAGGTTAATTTAAATATACTATATAAATATCATTGAACTCATATAGAGAAAGCAATCATTACATTAACGTTATAATAACTACTACTACACAACACTACATCACTGTGCTTAGAGCTGAGTTGCCCAAATACAGTTTGGGAATGATGTGGGTAAGAAGTCATACTGGGCTCTGTGACTCTCTGCAGTCATATGAAACCGGGACCTACGGTTTTAGGTTTTATTCTAACCACAACAAACATCGATTGCACCGCCTGGATTCCAACCAGTAACCTGTGGCACCGAGCGCTAGACCCTCGGCCATTCATATGTAGTTAAATATTAATTTAATACATTTTATTTCAAATTTTTACTTAAGTAATTCTTTGTCTATATTCTGTAGCATCGTATAAACAGCCAGCCTAACATTGGCCCCGAAAAAATGCATGAATTATTTCTTTATGAGAAATGAATTTTGGGATTAATGGCTGTTGCTTTACAATGGTCAATGTATTGTTTTTATATTACTGTCAAAAAAATTAAAAAGTTTCAGGTTTTAAAAATCATTTTGCATGTTACAGTTATATGAAAAAAAAAAAAATATATGTTACAAATTTTAGGTTGATGCTACGACAAATTAGATATACTATTATGTATTCTGGTGGAAACTTAAAAAATCTAGTTAAAAGTGAATTTTTTAGGAAAAATTGGATTGCTTTTCTCGAAAATAATATTTATAATCGGTTTACATTTTAAATTACTTTATGCATCAAAAAAGGGAATTATTATAATAAAGTTATTTAATAAAGAATATTTGTATGAAATCAGTTTTGCTCATATACGGAATTGTTTTAATGTTGTATTTATACAATAGTATTTATTTAATTTATAAAAAATATTCTCTTTATAATCAATTCAGTACAGAAATTCACGACATCATTTTTATATTGTTAAATTCAAAGATAAAGCATTGAATAATATTCAGGATCGTATGAAAAATTAAATATTGGTATTTGGGTCAAAACTGTTGAAATCTATTAAAGAATCCCTAGCTCCAGTGATTGCAGTTACAGTTATCACAGAACATGCCTGCCTTTTCTTTAACTGTAGAAGGAAAATACTTCACAAATTTTATTCAAAATTAATTACAAAAACAAAATATTTGTAATTAATAAAATGTTGTTAACAGTTAATGGAGAATATAGTTATGATATTTTGTGTTCTATTCTAGGTAATATTTCAAGAAAGATTTAATTTAAGTAATTTATTGCGATGCTTTTGCATTTTGAATTGTTTTCTTTTTTTAAATACTTGTAACTATATTTTGATTTAAATAATTATACATGTTAGTGTATATAACAATTCCGCATCAGTGACATTTTAATTTGATCATAATTACTTTAAAGAAGAATGTATCGTTCCTACTTTAACGTTAATTTTTTATTATTTTCATGTAATTATACAAATACATAATTGTACAAAATGAATAAAATAATAAATTATCCATTAAATTCCATGGTTAAAATAAATTAATTGGAAACTTTTATTTAGTAAAAGAAAACATTATTTCCTTAATTTGTTAAGGTCAATTTTATTTTAATACTTTATAAAAAAAAGGCATGCTTTCAGGAAAATTCATATTTTTATACGGATTTAAATTTATATATTCATAATAATATAATTTCTCTGTAAAAACAAAATGTAATTTCTTTATAAAAAAACAATCTACTCTTTATTGGAAAAAAATAATTATATCTAAAATAATTTTATAATAAGATTGTATTTTAAATTTTAAAATTGTAATAAATATAAAACATATTTTGATCTAAAATATTTATATGAAATCCACTTTGTGCAAATAAGAAATTATTATATCGTAATATATATTACATTTATACAATTACCATACTTAATTAAAACATCTTAATGGAAAAATATTTTATTTATAATAAACCCAATAAAAAAACATTTGTTAAATAATTATTATTAAATAATATTTTTAATTTAATTTTAATTTTAAAAAGCAGATTTTTTTTAAAATTTATTTTAGAAAAATAATTAAAACAAGTTCATGAACTCACCTTTTTCCTTTTTTATATACTTTTAACAAACACAACAATATAAATGTTGTCCCTTTCAATAGTTTTTTTTTTTTTTCCTTTTTCGCAAAAAAAAAAAGTTGTCACTTTCAATTTTTTTTTTGTCCTAATAAAATGTTGTCACTTTCAATTGTTTTTCCTTTGTCCAAAAAAATGTTTCCACTTTTCATGTTTTTATTAGCAGAGAAAACGATCTTCTTCAAAAGAGAATTTATTATTCTCTGAGAAAAACCACTAGTAGTTAAAAAAAAAACTTTTCAAGTCCATATAAAGTCAATATATCATATTTAATGGTCGAATTCTTTAAAGGGATTGAGTGCAGTTCCGATAACTGTGACCGTATCTCTCACAACCCTCTTATCTTCAGGATGATTTTCCCATGTGGTGTCAGGAGAGCACCTTTTATGCGAAAGGTGGAATGTTCCTTCCTAACTCCGATCTATTCATGTTGCGATGGCTTGATATAGCTTCTGGCCCTCACTGCGAGCGCTATCCGTCAGAAGGCGTTCTTCTAGAACTCCTTGGCCAATAAGATGTGACCGTCGGATCGGATTATAATCACACATTTCTTCTTCTTTAGGCACCTCATGCGCTTTGATGCGAAGGAGATTTCCGGTTTCTTCATAGGTAATCGTAGGTAACCAGGGCTTAAAATACACTCGTTCGGTATGCGATATTGAATAAAATGATGGTGTTTAAAATTATTTAGCTAAATTAGTATTGAATGGTAAATTGGCAATTAATTAAATTCCATCTTGTCAAAATTAATAAATACCTAATAATATAATGGTCATTATAGGATTGCGAGAATTGAATATAAATAAAATAAAACTCAGGGATATCAGAAAGGGTTATTTGTTATTCATGTTTTCACATCGGTATCTCCAGTTTCTTCGTAGGCAAAAAGGTAACCAAAAAAAGTTCAGTGCCATGGGATATTCAAGATAATGTAATAAAATAATCCTATAAAACTTGAGAAACATTCAATTTAAAAAAAACCAAAAAATTGGAAGAGTTAGAGTCGAAATTAAAATTTATTTAATAAATCAGAGAATAAACGACAATCACCACAAACGTTAAAAACACAGAAATATCGAAAACAAAACAAGATGAGAAATAAGTCGTTCATAAAATTCAGCCTAGTTATGATATCCACATTACTGAATCTGTGAGAGCCTCGTCTGTAATAAATTATTAAAAATCTTGCATTTATTGAGGTAATTTTAAATCTGGATATGTTTTTTATATCATCATTTTTTTAGTGATTTTCAGTCAAAATAATTGTTTGAGAAGATATTACAGCAACACATACGTCATTTTTTAGTTTATTCTTATTATAAAAATATATTTTAGGAAATAGTAGTTCACATGACCGAATAGTTGTTCATCGGTTTCTAAGTTTAGTCCTTTTGTATGCAGAACTTATCTCTTAAAAATACCATTTAAAGCAATGGTTTAGCTATTTAAAGTGCCTCGATAAACATATAATCAGATATTCCTAATTGTTTCATTTAATTTGTTCAGTGAAATATAGGAATCTGAATACCATCTTCTGCCAATGAGTTTGCTGGAGAGTGCTTTTCCGTCAAGCGTAGTTAGAATAATTTCATCGACCACCATTTGAGCGAACATTTTGATAACATCATTTCGATTATTTTAAGAGCCATTAAAAGAAGCCCATGAGATAAAATTTATGTAATTAATCTGGCAGATATAACAGATTTTGATTTATTGTTCAATATAAATGTTATTTGAACTCATTTCTACATCTTTATTTATAAATTTATTTGTTTTATTTGCTATTTGTGACTGCTCATTATTAGTGATCGATGAACATATGGTGTATTAATGAAGAAAAAAATTTCATAGTGACATTTTCAATAATATTCATGTTAGGCAAATTGCTTAAATATAATAAGCAATCTGCTTGACATGAATATTATATATTATTATACAAATTACAATGCATTGCAGTACAAATACAAATAAAAATTACGATATTATTATACAAAAAATATTTTATAACTAATTAATTTTTTTCTGATAATATCTATTGATTATAATACACAAAATAAATAATTACGTTATATAATTTCACTATAATATCGATTCACACACTTTCGTTATCTTTCGATTCATATTGATGATGTATGGCTGCATATTTGTTAAGAAGCAGTACTTATAATAAGTGCAAAACATTCTTAATTTTAAGTGGAATAAAATGGATTCGATACGATTTTAAAATTTGAACATTCAATATATATTAGCATTTTCAAGCATAATGTTTTTAAAAGGTATTTAATTTCATACTAGCATCAGAAACATACTATATTAAAAATCTTCACCCAGTTCAAACGTGCGTATCATTTGAATTGTAAAACTCTGGTGGCCAAGGATTTAGTATGTTCTTATTTTTCCATGTTGCACTAGGTCTAGTTATTTTTATGAAGTTTTTGTATCTAGAACACAAAAATCAAATTTTTTGTTTTAAGTTTTCATTATTGCCTAATAGGCAAAATTTATTCTACAACTTATCTAAAAAATAAAATATAAATTTGTTTTCCGAAATAATAGAGGCTATTTTTCGTACAAAATAATTTAAGTGTTTTTTTTCTTCCTTTTTACTACTAAAAATAAATTATTTTCTATATATTTGGAATCCTTCCTGAATAAATATTACTCAAAACAAATACCAATAAAAAGTATATTGTCATATTCTTTAAAAATAATGATTTTCTACATAACGAAGCAAATAAACAGAACGATGCAATGGAAGATTTTTTAATATTTTCAAAAACTTAGCTCATCTTTAAATATTCCTTTTATCACAAGAATACTAGTTTATTTAACAATTCTCTAAATGGGAAAGTATTACGCTGTAGCTTTTTTTCTCACGAGAAAAGTTTTGAAATTTCATTGCCAGAAGAGAAAATGCATGCTATTTGAAAAATATACAATAACAACCCATCACTTCAATTTGACAGCAGGCAAGCAGCATTATGGATAGTTATTGTTTGTACAAAACAGAACAACCTGTCACTGAAATCTATAATAGATATTTGGTATCATGCATAATGAGGAAATTATCAAATGCCGTGCTACCTTCAGAGGTCGAAACAGCTACAGAATGTATATGAACTATACCACGAGTTGTTTCCATCATGATTGGTGATAGACACCGAGCTGAGAAATTTCACTTTTTGAAAGTGAGGGAAAACTGACAACTTCCCTCTTAACGGATTGTCTGAAAAGGATACTTTTGGTGAAGAAATGAGAGAGTTCTGCGACGAATAGAACAAAATGTTTTTTTTTATTTTCTCTGAAGTGACTAAATAGACCGGAGTTTAAGCTTGTTTTTAAATTGAGCCCTTTTTGTGATTTCATGAATTACACCGTGTAATAGTTAAGATCAGCCGCAGATCAGGCATTTAGATTTGTCGTAGACTCAAGAACTAAAAATCTCCGTTTGAAGTGCACTTTTGTATCTAATTTATATTCTTAATTTTCATTTTTTGTAAATAGAGTTATGTATATATATATATATATATATAATGTTTTTATTTAAATTTTTGTAAATAAAAATTAAAGTGATCCCATGAACCTAAAAGTGGTCCTCTTGTAGAAGCCGTTATAGGTCTAGTTTAGGCCCAGACATTACAACTAAAGAACAATATTATTTGTTTCTATTATAATTTAGTGAATTTTTTTTCCTTTAAATTTTTAAATATGACTGTAGTTAGCTGAAGAATATATTTTGCATGAGTTATCTAATAAAAGACTTATTTGACTGTCTAAATATATTAAGTATGTAACCGTGCTTCCACCTATGTACTGACAAGAGCTGCATTTGTTGTGTTTAGGAGAAATGATCAGTTGGCCTCGAGACTCTCACCCCTGAAAGGAAGTAGAGCGCTCAGGAACGTTTAGTTTAAAGTCTCTCCTCCAGGGAGGAAATATATTTAGCATATTCCGGTGCATTAGTTGACCTGCAGACTCATATCTGGAGAGAAAGTATATTTCGCTGATAATATTAAAGTAATAGTAGAGTAGGAATATCAATGGATAATAGAAAACATAAATATTGAATTTATAAAATATTGTTTAAATAAACAATATATATGACGAAACTAAATTTCCTATTTTGTGTATTTATATTTAATTCCTTTCTACACAATTCATAAGTTACTTGATATTTTCATGAAAACTGAATATGCTCATATAACATTAGGATGAGAAACAAATATAATAACAGCAACATAAAAAAAGTGTTTTATAATAAATATATACATAGACATAAAAAATCATGGCATAGTTAAAAATGTTGTCCATAGTATAATAACGAAATAGTAGAGTATGATTATTAATGAATAAACAAAAAAAGAATCATATATTTAACTTTACAAATTATTGTTTTTCTAATCTAAAATATATGATGAAACTAAATTTCTTAATTTGTTTAATTTTATTTTCACTACTTCCTACACAATTTATTAGTTACTTAATATTAATAATGTAGTCTATAATATAGTCCATTAATAATGAAGTCCATAATATAATAATATAATCCATATAAACTAGGTCACTGTATAAAGGCATTATATCTAACAGAAGTTAACACAATCATTATAAATATAGTTATAATTTTCATCCAATAAAGATTCGTAATTACGTTGCCAATCCAACTAATAACAATCCTAAGGACCCAAATAGTAATCCATATTCTAAGTATACATATTCTGCTTAATTATTTTGAAAACTAATAGCTGAATCATCCAGAATGAGTGAATTATAATGGAAAGCCTTGAATATTTAATGAATCTTTAATGAGCATCAGTGGTGCCCATTGAAACAGGAATGTTTCTACTGCAGCAGGACAATCGTCGTCGTAATGTGCGTATCCGATTACCACACTGAAATGCAGAATCCTCTACAAATGCTCATCTCATCGGGAGGAAGGGGGAGGGGGAAGGGATTACAACACTCTCCCGAAATGAGTTCCTGTTACAATGATTTCTGGAGTAATATTGCGTGGGAGGAACTTGATATTCGTTCTATTAACAGCTTAAATCGAAAAACCCTAAATGTGTCCACTGGTGGTTTAGGTTTATAGGTTTATAATATTTTAGTTTTAAAATCATTTTTAGTAAGTCAATACAAATTGGAGAAATAATCTGTACTGATTTATTCACTAATATGGTAGGTTTATACATCATATAAAACTTTTGTTGTTGTATATAATTGATCTTATAATGAAGAAATAAAAAACAGAGCGAGTTAATTCATTGGTGATAATTAATTCATGCGTTATTATAGTAAAACTTTTAAACATGAAAGATATTTTTTTATTTATTTATTTTTGCGTATACAATATATTAAAACACATTCTATATTATCCCCACGAATAACTGTATCAACAAATCTTATTTCCGGTGACATATTTGTAAAAATAAAATCATTAAAATAAAAAATTATAACCAATGCAACATTATTTGAATTCTCGAACTTTAAAATCTGCCACCCAAAAGGTTTCTCCGTCGAATTCTATTGCAATTTATTGAAATAGTTTGGAAAGAACTTTTCGCTTTTTTTTTTTTTTTTTTTTTTTTTTTGTCCTTTCCGTTAAAAGAATTCTTGGGGAGGAAATTCTCATTTTTTTATTAGCGAGGGAACAAAGCTGGTCTATTTATAACTTATAAAATTTTACAGAGAAATGTCTTGCTTAAAATAAGAAATAATTTCCGTGCTTTGGTTCTTATAAACAACATTTTACAGAGGAAATAGGTTTTTCTACAAGATTGCCAAAATATTTTTGCGCGATGCCTTTGGGAGACATGAACTTATCTCGAAACAAAGAAATTCCCCCCTTTTATATATTCAGGAAACTGAAGCTATGAAAGAAGATTTCCTTTTTCTTCTTACTTTTTTTCTCCCCATTTTTGACATCTCCCTATTTTATTATTTCTTGCCGCTTTTTACTAGTTTTTCATTTTAAAACATAGATTAATAAAAATCAATGTATATAAAAAAAAGAGTTTTGTATTAAACATCAGTTGGTTTACAGGTTTACGATTCCTATTGTAAAGGATTTTTTGAAGAATCATATTCAGTTGGTCTTAATGGCATCAATTTTGATGCTGAGAATTTTGCCATGAGGAATGGAATTTTAACCTTCTTGATGAATTACTAATCTTAATAAAGTTATATTTATTTTGGCAACAACTGTCTCCTATACGCCTACTGATTGCTTAATTTTTGAAGAGGCTAAGACAAATCTGTCCATTACAATTAGCTGGCAGTTTTTTTCAGTGGATTCCAAGCCATTGCGGAAAGAAAAAATTTAAAGGATGCCTGGAAATGAAAAGGCCGACCTTTTGGCCGAAAAATGGTCGTAAGTTACCACAGCCACAATTTCCTTTAACCTTTCATCAATTTAGTTCTGAGGTAAAGACGAAAATAGACAGACCCTTCAAATTAAAACTCCTTTCAACTGATAAAACGTGGAATATACTTGTTTCATCAGCCATCCTAATGGACTTATCCCCGTGCAGATTTTTACAGCAAAAGAACTCTTAAAAAAAAAAAAGATTTTTTTGTGTGCATGATTCTCGTTTTATACATATAAAAATAAAACTGTTCCGGATGGTTATATTTCCCACTGATGATGTGAAGTCTACTGTCTGGCTTAAAACTCTAGTTCAATAATTCACTCAATGTCACTAAGCTTTATACTAGGCCACCTGCAAGCTTGTCCAACAGTCAATGCCTGTCAGCATATCATTGTAATTTCCATTTCCATACGGAATAAAATAGCCACCAACGAACCAAATTCATGGGCCAAATATCGAACTTATCGAATCGGGATTATTCTAATTACATGTGAGCGGAAGAGAGCGAAATCATTTCAGTGATAAGATGAATAACTTGGATGGTGAATGCATTTTATGAAATGAAGGGATCATTTCTGAGAGATTGCTTGATTAAAGATGCTCTGTTTCGCCCGATCACTTTCGAGATTTCCTCTATTGCCTAATTAGCACCCTTCATTGGTCTGTTCGCGCGTCCGATGCTCGAGAAGTCACATTCAATGTCTCGAGATGGTACATTTCCTGTCCTCTGCACAGGTTAGGAGGATTTTGAGGACACAGTTGAGCTGTCTTACAGTAATCTCTCGTTAAATCGCGCGTGTTGAGGAAACAAATATAAAGCACGATGCAATGGATCTACGGTTTAATGCTAGTTATAATTTTGATGGTGGACATTCTAAATTAAAAAGGGAAGTTGAAATAAAAGAATGTCCTTTAACAAAATTATAAGCTTGCAATCACTTCACCTACTATATATTGTTTTATTTTATCTGAAGCTTATGTTTTTTATTACTGTAAAGCTGCATTGTGTATATTGAGCTAGAGCCATGAAAAGTAATATAATAGATCGCGAATCGTGTTTGCCTGTTTTAGGCAAACATAATCCTCACTTAAATTTACTTTGTAGTTTTAACATATTCGATGATAGATTGGTGATTTTTTTAATCATTCTGTAATGTTTGCGAATATTAAGTCTATGCTGTCGGTACTAAGGGAGGAAAAGGTCTACTATCATACTACGAATTTCAAAAGAAAGGGTTCATTATTTTTGTTATCAATAAAAGTAAATTTAGTTTTTCTAAATATTTGGCATTTATATTCAGTTAAAAAAAATTATTGTATAATACTTTACCACCAAACTAAATAAAAATAACATATTGATTCATAAGATTCTTTGAAAAAAATTGTGCAGGATAGTACAGTGCAGATGATCAAAAACTACAAAGAAAATACTAGTGAATCGCATTTTAAGTAAAAATAACGAGCTGCATTAAACAACTTATATTTAAAGACCTCCCTACAAATTCATTCAGTAACAGTTATTGTTATGAGTGTGATCAAATATATAATTGAAAATTTCATGTTATTAAAAAATCATCCTAGCACAAATTCTTTCTTTCACATTTACAATTTGTTACATCAATTGAAAGCTTTTAATAGCAAACTAATTTAGTTTTAACAGTTAAAGAATTACTTCAATAACTTAACCATCAATGGATATGATATAAACTGTATTTTTAAAAAAGACAGCAGTGCTGTAATAAGAAAGAAAAACGTCTAATGTGCGGAAAATGGGCAGCACATATTGAAAGAGTAATGATTACCTAAATCTTCATTTCATTGCTCACAGATGTTGTTTATGCAAAACCTTGCCATCACTTTTAAGTTATCAAGCCAATCGTTTCCTTGTTAAATATTTAAATATTTGGTTATTTAAAGGCTGTAAGAAAAAAAGCCAGACAAATTCTATAAATATTTTAAGATATACTTGAAGTAGAAAAATAAATCGGCTATACAATATATCCATAATGACATAACGTCTTTTGCATGTTATCTTTGAATCAATGCAAAATATGTAATGCACAACAAAGCCCGTATGGTAAAAGATTAAATATGCATGTTAATTAAACATAGAATAGTAATAGAAGTTTTAAGTACATGGTACTTATTATTGCTTTGTAAACAAAAAATCAAGTGGTTATCGTTGGGTATATTGTTTTCTTTGAATGATGGGATTTTTAACCTAGTCATCCGTTGCACATCATAAGTATAGCAGTTTCTGTACTATATAAAATGCACCACAGTAATATGCTAACCATTGAGCAAATTTTCGTAGTCTTACATTATCCTCTCATTTATCTCGAACATTCCACCCTACATTCATCCATCACCCAAAGCTCAATGTCTATGGATAGATATATAAATCTTTAAGACATATAAACAGAAAACAAATTAAAGAAATAACAGATACACAAATTAAATATATATAAAAATTAAAGAAGTTATACAAGATGGCAATTTCTGCTGTGCCTTATTCCACTTAGTAGATATCTAGACCCAGCCCACGAGCCCGTATGAGCTCGTGGTTGGAGGAAAATGGGGCAGCTTCTGTTGTGACATAGCACCTGTAGGTAGAAGTTTGCTTTGTCTCTGTGACGCACTACAGTCATATGAGATCGTGACTTACGGCTAAGTGGATTCCCAATCACTACAAATAATCATGGCACTGTCAGAACTCGAACCCGAGACCTGTGGCACCCATCGCCAGAGCACTAGAATTTTTGTAAATTTTTTTTTCTTATTTGATTTAAGGGCTTTTAAAATTTAAGCAAGGAGTTAATAAAATCCAATGTATAAACAACTATTAGTTAGACATAGACATATATGTATATATATATATTCATAGATAGATAGTATATATACATATTGGACATATACATTATTAAATTGTCATATCATTGGAATATCTTTCAAAATGGTTCCAATCATGCTTTGGTCGCAAAATTGTCATCTGTTGACTGACACAGATTTTAAATTTTAAAATGTTTACTCTGTGCTGGAAATGACTAGATTTCCAATTTTAAAAGTTTGGTTTGAAACTCAACCACAAACAGTCGTGGCCAGGCTGAGAATAAATGGATTTACTGGAAAAGTCTTTTATGGAAATCTAGTAGAAAAATAATATATTATAGACCTACACATATTGCTTCTAGAATTGTTAAAAAAATATTGATAGATGCTTCATGGCATCCCTGAAGGGATGCCACATACAAACGTTCAAGTTAAGGTGCTAGGTATTTTATTTTCTTTTTATTAGTTCAAAATTTTAATAACATTATACTCCTTTTTATTGGCATGATCAGCCTGATTGATAACGCTTTGGGCCTCAATTTTTTTTTTCATGTGACAACATAATTCGTCTCTAAAAAGGTAGCGGATACACCATTAATACTACTACAATATCAATGTATTACATGAATTGTTATCAGCATGAGTGTTACTACAACATCAACATGAGTAGATCTATATCAACATGAGTGTTACTACAACAACATGAGTAGGTCTACATCAACATGAGTGTTACTATTACATCAACATGAGTTATTACAACAACAACATGAGTGTTACTACAACATCAACATGAGTGTTACTACAATATCAACATGAGTGTTACTACAACATCAACATGAGTAAGTCAACATCAACACGAGTGTTACTACAACATCACCCAAATTTTGTGATTGCTGAGGAGGCGATACCAGGACCTTATTGATAATAAATCAGTACATTGGAAAATAATTTGGGAGGGAGGAAGTGCTTTTAGGAGGAAAAGTAAATACAAAGTTTCCATTTGTCATCTTTTTGTTCACTTCAAATTGCGATCTCAAAATTTTGTACGTTATAGCAAACTTCTTCATGCTATTAAATTATTTATCATGAAATTTGAGCTTAAAATACCATTTCCTAGTCGAATTTGTAAATTCGTACGCAGAAAACTCGTGCTATAATTGTGTCATTGACATAGAAAATTCTCTACAAAAAAGCCAAGACAAATTCGAACAAAGCAATTTAATCTTCGAGGGGTAAAACTCTTCCAAGAACTTGGAAAGTCTTTTCAATCGAAGTGATTTTCCAGGAAAAAGATTCAGAATAAAAAAGAAAAAGGAGATACAATAAAAATAATACGAAATTGTATAGCAGTCAATAGAATCGAATACACCAGGCACTTTTTATACGAAAGTAGGGTACTGCATCGAATATTGAAACTCTAAAGCACAGCAGTTTCGCTCTTATCTCTCCAATGCTCAACAGCTCAGAAAAGAAACTTCTTAATGAACTGCGGTATCAGAAATGGGATTTCTGAAGAAACTGCAATGAAATATGGTCGCCATCAGAAGTTTTGGAACAGAAAAACACCATTACACTACCAATCCAGACATCATTACCAGTCACGTTAAAAAAAATGGTAGTTTGAAATAACAATAAATAAATAAAAATACAACACTTAATCATACTTTTTTAATAATGTTTCTACAAGGAATCTTGTAGAACATATAATTAAGCCCAATAATTTTTTCAGGAATAAATGCCTTTTCCAGTTTGGCTAATAAAATTGTAAAGAGGGTAAAATAATCTTAAAAGGTAAAATTAAGCATGTTGATTCAAACATACTACTTTAATATCAATGAACTCATATAGAGAAAACAATCATTATATTAACATTATAGTAACTACTACTACAAAACACTACATCACTGTGCCTAGAGCTGAGTTGCCCAAATACAGTTTGGGAATGATGTGGGTAAGAAGTCTGACTGGGCTCTATGACGCTCTACAGCTATATGAGACGGTTTTAGGTGGACTCGAAGCACTACAAACACCCATGGCACTGCCAGAAATTGAGGCCGAAACCTATGGTACCGAGTTCCGGTTTTCTACCCATAAGACACACAATGTTGGAAAGTTACATCTAAAAATCATCCACTCAGCACTCAATGGCGGGCTGGTATCAAGGGTAGTAATAAAATAGACAATGTCTTTTATTCTAAAGGAACAGAAATTTGGGTAAACATTCTCCCGTCCTATTTCCACTAGAGTTCTAGTACTTCTTTTCCCTGCTCTGAAAACAGAAACGTTACGAAACGACTCTGAAAATTACAAGAGAATCCTGAAATTCTTCTTTGCAAGTCATATATTTATTTAAGTTTATACTTACAAGAAAAGTTATTTTGATTATAGCCCTGATCATTTTGTAGGAAATGTATTAAAACATTACAAAAAGTTAATAAAAATGAATATTTTAATTTTTAAATCATATTTGGGGGAAGCAAGAAAATGTATTAGTAAAATATAAATGCCGAATATTTAGAAAAATTAAATTTACACTTATTTACATGTAAAAAAAAGTATACATTTTTTTTGAAAATCTTTCTAGGATAATATACCTTTTCTTCCTTTCGCGCCAACGGCATAGTTTGGTTAGTCACTCTATAGTCATCTTGCGTACACTTTAGGCTGATTTGACCGGGGTCTACAGTTTAATATAGATTCCAAACCACTGAAAAGCATCCACGTTACAGATTCGAACTTGAAGTCTGTGGTACCAGCCAACGACATAGAATAATAATGACCAACAAGAAAAATTCTTAGGAAAATTCGTCAAGTTATCATCATACATGTTAAACTACAAAACCCTGAAATATATGACTAAAAGTAATTCTAAATGATTGCAATGTATTCCACAGTGTAATATAAGCTCATTTTTTTCTCTTTAAGGCAAGTGAGCAACGTGACCAGTACTGTACAAATTAATGACTGCTTCACCATAAAAATGATGACTGTGTAGTGGCGATAGCAAAATTCATGTGAGGTGTATGTTCAGGCGAGGATTATTTTTGCCTCAAAGTGGTAATGCCGGTACTGACTCTTACACTCTTAGACTGGTATAAATGAGGTCCACTGGTTGTTTCCACTCACCTTTTGACTGGTATTGGGTAACATAGCCTTAAATATGAGAATGTGGTATACAGAGAAGAAGTGGTGGGTACAGTATGAGTTCCAGAATATAAACATGTTGAATTACAATTGAACAGAAATTATGGCCTTCAGATAGCGATTGTGTCTCACAACACTATTGACACTATTCTAGGTGAAGAGGTGGAGAAACCCTACCTAGAGCTATGTAGGTCTTCTTCTACCAGTTACAACGGGAGGGTGGTACCTTGGAGAGCGTCATGTATGTCACAAACATCTCACCGACGGGTGATGGGGAGGCAGTGCCTTCCAGGAAGTTTTTTAGGGGTAACTTCCAAGAATTTGCCTGTCATGTGGGAGAAAACACAGAAAACTCTAAACACCCGACCTGAGTGTCGATGCGAGACAGTTTTATGCACATTGTCATGATCACCCTTTAACATCCTGGTTTCTGAAAACAATGACTACAACAATGCCGTCGACGAATTCGAACCTCAGACCTTAGTGGTAATTGAGAATTTTTTTTTTTTTTTTTTTTTTTTTTTTTTTTGGGGGGATGGAGTGGATTTATTCGAATGCGACGCATACATAAAAGAAAGTTACACTCAGAATAACCTTAAGATTTAGTTAAAATAATTGTAGAGATTGTAGTAATACAGCCTTCATGTAATATTTAATTCACACAGATTTCGTAATTTCGCTGTAACTTCGAGTGACAAACAAGTTATCGGCTAACCATATGAATAAAGGTTTCAAAAGATACTGATAAAATAATTTTTGATGAACAAAATGTATTTTAACATTAAAACTTAGCTAAGAGAGCGTTCGCTTAACTATCCATATACAATTAAATTCACTTATTAGTATTAAATATCATCATACAAGAAATTGTATAATAATGTACACAAAGGAAAAAATATTATTATCGCTTTATAAGGATTTAACTTTATATATTCTTAAAAAAATCTAATTTTTCCTTAAAAGTGGATTTTTAATCAATAAAATAATAAAATTTTAAATAATATTTATAATAAGATTACAATTTAAATTAGTTTGTGCATTGAAAACATTGCATTATTATGAAAACTTTTTTTCTTTATAGAGTATTTATATGAAATCAATTTTGTACATGTAAGAAATTGTTTTATTTTTGCATTTATACAATGATATTTACTTAATTTAAAAAAAAAATATTCTCTTTATAATTAATTCAGTACAGAAATTCACGACATCATTTCTATATTATTAAATTTTATTATAAAACATTGACTAATATTCAAGACATCATGAGGAATTAAATTTTCATATTTGGATCAAAGCTGCTGAATTATATTAATCCTTTCATAGCCGAAGCGATTGCAGTTACAGATATTACAGAACATGTCTGCTTTTTTTTAACTATAGAGTGGAGATACTTCTCAAATTTTAGTCTGCGCGTTATTAATAATTAAACGAGAATATACCTATTCTGTTTTCTGTTTTATTCTAGGTAATATATCAAGCAAAATTAATTTATGTAATTTACTACGCTGGTTTTTGCATAATGAATTATTTTCTTTAAATATATTTTTTAATTCGATTAATTATGTCTATCACTGTATATAACTGCACTGCATCAATACCACATTAATTTCATCATTACTTTAAAGAAGAATATACCATTCTTGCTTTAATATTACATTGCCATTATACAAATACATAACCGTAAAAAAAAAAAGGAATAACATAATAAATTACCATGAAATTCCATAATTATAAATTAATTGCTTCCAATGAAACAAAAATTTACTTTTTAGTTTGTTAACGAAAATTTTCGTTTAATACTTTATACAAAAAAAAAAAAAAAAAAAAAAAGATGTTTTCAGAAAAATTCATATTCTTATAAGTATTTACATTTATATATTCTTATTCATTTTTTACTCTGCAAAAAAAAAAAAAATCTACTTTTTCATAAAAAAATAAATAATTATCTCTAAAATAATATTTCTATTATTGTATTTAATATTTCTATTAATTATCTCTAAAATAAAATTTTTAAAAAAGTAATTATAAAGAATTATATGCATAAGGAATATTTATATTTTGAATATTTATATCAATTTTGTGCAAATAATAAATTATTAAAATGTAACATATATTACATTTATACAATTCTACCGAATTAATTAAAATATAATTATCAAAATGTTCCATTTATAACAAACCCAATAAAGAAATTCATTACTTCCTTCTTATATTACTAGATTTTATATTCGTTAAAAGCATTTATTGCATTATTTTGAAATAGTTATTTAAAAATGTAAATTTAAAAAATTATTATTAAAATTATTTTAAATTAAAGCAGATTTTTTATTAAAATTTATTAAAAAAAAATAATGAAACCAAATTCATGAACTCACCTTTTCCTTTTTTATATACTTTTAACAAACATAACAATATAAATGTTGTCAATTTAAATTGTTTTTTTCCTTTGTCCCAAAAAAATGTTGTTACTTTCAATTGTTTTTTCCTTTGTCCCAATAAAATGTTTTTACTTTTGGAGAAAAAAACGATCTTCTTCGAAAAGGAAATATGTTCTCAGAAAAACGACAGTATTTAAAATTAAAAACCTTACAAGTCCATTAAAAGTCAATACAATTGTCGATTATTTAGAAAAATTTCTAATTATTTAAATGCATTGAGTGCAGTTCTGATAACTGTGACCGTCTCTCTCACAACCCCCGTATCTCCGGATGATTTTCCCATGTGGTGTCAGGACAGCACCTTTTATGCGAAAGGTGGAGTGTTCCTTTCTAACTCCGATGGAATTCATGTTGCGATGGCTTGATATAGCTTCTGGCTCTCACTGCAAGCGCTATCCGTCAGAGGGCGTTCTTCCTGAACTCCTTGGCCAATAAGATGCGAGCGTCGGATCGGGTTATAGGCACACAATTCTTCTTCTTTAGGCATCTCATGCTCTTTGATGCGAATGACATCTCTGGTTTCTTCGTAGGAAATCGTAGGTAACGGGACTTAAAATACATCCGTTCGGTATGGGATATTGAATGAGATGATTCTGTTCAAAACAATTTAGCTAAATTAATACTCCGGTTTCTTCGTAGGCAATTGTAGTTAACTATGTCGTAAAATTCACCAGTTCTAAATGGGATACTGAATAACGTGTTGGTGTGAAAAAATATTTAGCTAAATTCATATTCCGGTTTCTTTGTAATCAATTGTTGGTAATTATGCAGTAAAAATTCACTAATTCGCCAGGTGATATTGAATAAGATGATGGTGTAAAAAAATATTTAGCTAAATTAATACTCCTGTTTTTTTGTAGACAATCGTATGTAACCAGGAATGAAAATTCACTCGTTCGGTATGGGATATTGAATGAGATGATGGTGTTAAAAATATTTAGTTCAATTAATACTCCGGTTTCTTTGCAGGCAATTGAAGGTAACTATGCCGTAAAAATCCACCAGTTCTCCATGGGATATTGATATGATGGTGTGAAAAAATATTTAGCTAAATTAATACTCCGTGTTTCTTCGTAGGCATTTGTTAATATATATGTCATAAAAATTTAGTTCTCCAGGGAATATTGAGTGAAATGATGGTGTTTAAAAACTTTTAGCTACATTAATACTCCGGTTTCTTCGTAAGTAATCGTAGGTAATAAGGGCTTAAAATACACTCGTTCGGTATGAGATATTGAGTGAAAATGATGGCAAATAATTAAATACCATCTTGTCAAAATTAACAACTACACATAAAAGTCATTATAATAGCGAGTATCGAATATAAATAAAAAAAAATTCATGAATACCAGAAAAAGTTATTTGCTATTTATATTTAACACATATTTAAAATTATTAAAGTAGTCTTTTATTGAAATAACCCTTATAAATATGAATATTTATGTATAAAAATAATACAATTTTTATACAGTTGGGGTAAACACCTTCCATGCTTTTCGTACTGGAGTTGGTGTTGTATTACCTCTTGGCTTCTTTTCGCTGCTTGCATTTAATTAAAAAACGTAAACATGTAACGAAGAGGAATTTGAAACTTCCCAGAAATGCCTAAAATTTTTCTTCTCAAGTCATACAATTACTTAATTATGAACTTCTTCATCATCATCAGTGGCGCAACAGCCACATTGGTGGGCCAAGGCTGTATGCCTACTGCAGATTTCGAAACAGAATATCATTTTTTTACAGGGTAGTGTTATCATTTCTACGTCCAACTCTCTACAGTCATATTAGATCGGGAACTACCGTTTAAAGTGGATTCTGAACCACTACAAGCATCCATCGAACCCAAAACCTGTCGTACCGTCAAAGCGCTAGTCACTCGGACATCAGGCTCCAATATGTACTTATTATAGAAAAACAGATACAAAAAATGTTATTATGTTTCGAACTCTGATCAATTTGTATGAAATATATTTAATTTTTTTAAATAAAAAGTTCCTATAAAGGAATATTTTATTTTTAATTATTGCGGAAGGCGAATATTACACCAGAAAATTTATTAATAGAATATAAATGCCGAATATTAAGAAAAAAATTAAATTCACAATTATTTGCAGATAACTAGATGTTTTTCTTAAATAAGCTATTTTACCATGGGCTAAAAATGAAGAAATAAAAGAGACTATTTTCAAGATTCAAGTTCAAAAACTTCAAAAAAGAATGAAATGGAAATTAAAAATAGGTCACATGAAAAGTGAAATAAGGAGAAAATGGTTTCACAAGAAATAGAATAGTAGTTATTTATTTCTATTCCATTAGAAATAAATAAATCAATTCTATTAATTAGTATGTGTAGACGTCCGGGTGTTTAAATCTTTCTTGTCCAACTAGAAATATAAATAATTTCAAAACTGTATGTAATTTGGTAAATCTAAATATATCACTATGTAAAAGAAGGATGAACGATTCTAGTAAGGGGAAAATGTAGTCCTAGAATCCTGTTTTGCTTGCTCAGTTCTCGTTATTTTATCTCACTGTCTAGACGCTACAAGATGATCAAAAGCTGGAAAGGACTGACAAGATTTATATGAAGAAAATAAAAACAATGTAATACAATTTATACATGTGAAATTAAAAGAAGGTGACATTTTGGGTAAAAGTTAATAAGGTCGACTTATATGCAACGAAAGTTGTAGCAAAATTCAAGGGCCAATTCAATTCATACAAAACACCTTTAAAGAAGTAATACGGTTTTTATAGATACTAATACATTAGCTTATTAATAACATCTTATTTAAAGAATTCGTCTAAATCGACTTTTAAAGATTATTATATAAATAATTACCGATTGTGATGATTAGTGAGTTGGTATACATATTTCGACTCATGACTCGGGTGTCAGAAATCTGAATTTTGATAAAGCTCGGACTCACCATCCACAGGGCTCATTAAAAGATTTAATTTGTGTCGGCTTGAATTTAGAGATTTTTATAACCACACGCGATTAAAACAGCATTTTCAGACTCTTATACTATGACAATGGATTATTTCAGCACCTTTACAAGCTGGCCAAATATTTTTCGACGCAAGCATATTATATACATTTCAGAAGTTGAAAAAAGGTATAATTCTCTGTTTTATTGCCATTTGATAAAAAACTACTCACTCACATCATAAATTTTTTTTAATTTCATACGGAAAAAAAAAAAAAATCAAATTTTTGCCAACAAAGAGTTTTTTATCATTTACATCACAATAAATATGTAAATCGAGCACCAAAAATTCAGGAATAAGTTTGGACCTATTTTCCTCTGGTAAATTAAGTAGTCTTTTTTTTTTCATAAACCATATTTCAAATTTATTCCTTATAATGCTGACTCGTCTGAAAACTTGCGGAGATTAAATAATTTAAAGCAATTCAAATTTTTTATATATTTGAATTTTGACTATACCAGAGCATATAATCCTTAAAATAAGAATATTATTTGAAGTTTATATAATTACGCCACATTTAAAAAGTATTCAAATTTTTAAATGCAAAGGATGTATAACATTTATAAGCATAAATTAAACAGGCAATAATTTTATTATGTTTGATGTCATTATTTTTTATGTTTGAAATAAAAAAAAAATGAAATTCTCTTTTAGATGGCAAAATTGTACAGCATAAAGATGTAAACATTTGACCAACCAATCGAATATCTTTAGATTTCCTTGTTTAAATGAATTTTTAAATTTTGATATCCTTAATAAAAAGTGCGAGTCGAAAGTAAAAAAGTGAGAAAAAAAGAGTAAAAAAGCAAAGTAAAAAGTCAAATATTTTTTATTTTGAAAATACATTCCACTATTAAGAAACTTAACTAATTTTTTTAAGCTTTGTAGCTTCATTGGTCAGGTATGATAAATAAACTAGTGTAATAGTTGAACTAAAATTTTAATGTAATTTTTAATGAAATTCAAGTTGTTAATATGAGGTGAGAATCTATACTTAACACTTATACCAACTTTAAAAGCTGATTGTGACTTTAGAGGAGTGAAGAAACGAAAAGCAAAATGTGAAAATCAATTTTCTTATATTCACTACTTACTGTCGATTAGCAGGAATTACTTATTATTATCAATGCGTTCATCATCTTGATGAGAAGTGCATTCAAGTTTTTGGAAATATCTTGAGATTTAAAATATAAAAACTTAGTATTTACACCTAAAATTTATTTAGTTGTTATGGCAGTCTTCTTAGGGAGTCTAATACATATGCACTCAAAACCCTAATTTAATAGTTTGTGGAATAAATTTTACACATAATTAATACAATGCCTCTATCATAAAGACATAGTCTCCTACATTCCCTAGAGACTTCACATTCATTAATTTTTCATCGTTTTTCTTAATTGCGAGTTTATGAATGGACATAGCAATTTTAACTCCTTCTTAAACAAATTTAATCCATTCATAACAGACTTTTGCAACCACAGAGTGCGTAGAGTGAAAAACATTAATCATACTCTTATATCTGCTCCAGGCATCCTAGAAGCATGTTATGAAATAACTGACAATCCAAAACATCAAATGGCCACTAAAGTTTTGTCAACTTGTTAATAAATAATGTGCAGACTTTTGCAAATGTGTCAAAAAATATCTTAGCGTTTCTTGCATTTTCTTCAATTATAACGTTTTTTTTTTTATTTTCATTCTTATTTATACCATTTAAATTATTTTTAAGTCTATTTATATTATTAATATTTTTATTTTTATCCCTATTATAGTGTTTTTAATTTATCATTTATGTGATGTTTTTAAAATTTTATGAATGATATTTTTTACTCATTCTTGTAAGCTCATGTGATATTTCAAATTTTTTTTTAATTAAAATCTTTATATCCATCAATTGATTTATATATTTATATAAAAAAATTAATATTCATTACTAAGAATTACTTTAATGTGTAAAAAATTTTGCTAAAAAATTGCTTTTAATAATTTCTAACATTTGTTGAAGCGTTTGTTTTAAATCTATTACATTCATAAATTCTCTCCCACAAATTTATTATTCCACAATATTCTCCCCACAAATTTATTATTCCACAATATTCTCCCACAAGTTTATTTATTGTATGCATTAATGCATTAAAATTTTTTTAGAAAACTTTGACCCACAAAAAGGAAAAAAAAACTCAAGAATAATCTGAAATATTTGTTTAAAAAAGTTTTTTTTTTCTTTAAACAAAATAAAAATGTGTAATTACTGAAAAATGTTATATAAAAAGGCTGATTTATGCATTAAAATGTGAATTTATTCCTTAACAATAGTTTATTTTTTTAAAAATATGTTATGTGTTGCAGACGGAATAAATCTGAATTACAACGAATAATAAAAGTCAAATAAAAGCAAGAAATATTGCCTATTTTAAATTATGAAGTATGTTCGGTGCTTTGAGAAGGGATGAAAAGGATACAATTTCAGATATATTTATAAAAGTATTTTGGATCCTGCATATTTTTAATAAAAAAGAATCGAAAAATAAATCAAGTACTATATGAAGTGTGTATAATTCACTTCATCCAACTTATCACCTTCTTCGTCATATCATGTAACTGCATGTTTCTAAATTTGTTGATTGGAATTTAATTAAAAATATTTTTTCCTTCAAAGAAGCCTTTTGATAATAAAACTTGTGATTCATTCGTGATTCTGAGGAAATATATCTTAAAAGAATAATGTTTACCTTACGCAGGACAGACGCTTGGCCCCGCAAATTATATCATCATAAAATAGTTTATTTTCTTAGTAAATTCAATCTTGTTTGAATGTGGTTATGAAAAAAAAAAAAAAAGTTTCTTAAAGGCCATGAACTAAAGTCTTCTATACTGAATTTTTATATTGACTGAGAAATACTGTAATTTTAATAATTATTCGATAATCAGGATTTATAGATTAAAATATTTACATTCAAAAATCAAAATTATGTAATCTTCAGTTTAATTTAATTTAAAACATAATTTATATAAATTAAGATATTTAGATTCATTATAATAAAAAGAAAAAATATACGTTAAATTTTTTATTTAAAAATGTTTTAACTTCTGTTGAAATTCTATTGCATTTTCTAAAATAAAATGACATTTTTCATTTAAATATAATAAATCCTATATAAGGCATTTAGAATACGTTATAGTAAAATTCATTCATATAGTTTTTTAAATTGAATAGCCATGGGATAAACTTTGAGAGGATGTACACTAAAACATATATTTTTTTTTTTTTTTTTGTATAGGAAGGTATAGTAGGAAGAAACTATTTGAGTCACAAACACAAAAATTAATATATTAGAATAAAACATTGTTTATTTACAACATCATTGCAAATTGCTTTTTAATTCAATGTTTACAATAAATGTTAAAATTATTACCACCAATAGTCATACATGCTTTGAGCGTTAAAGGAGTGATTGGTTAATAGTATCAAAGATACCAGGTATTTCGTAGCTGTAATGGTTAGTCGTGGAATGAGGTCCTTAAATGTGTCAGCTGGAGTCTCATAAATGAAAGCACTGTTGCAAATACAGAGTAAGGATAAAATAAATTATGCGCAACAAAGTTACCATTCAGAGGATTTGATATTTGTCACGTGACGAGTACACTTGGTACATTATACTGGCTGTTGCAAGAAATTCGTCTAAAAGTATGATCGTTTTTCACCGCATCACCTCCGATCTTGCATTCCTGTACAAAAATTGTTTTAGTAGGCTGTACTCCACTCCCAAGGTTTTTCCTATGACCATTGAATCACATATTTAGTAGTAAATATGAACAGTTACAAACGAAGAAGAGAAAAATCCCAAACATACCTTGAATGAAGTACCAAATATGACACAGTGATTTTACACTACTTAAAGCATAATTTTAAAAAAATTAATCTTACTTTCAACTGAGTATCAACTAACATATTTCTCTTATTTTTAGTCAGAAAAAAATATTTAATTATTATTTCGAAAATGTGGCAATTACTATAAAACAATTTGACTTAATAGTACTCAATCAGGAGAAAAAAAAAATATTATTAGGTTTAACAATATAAAAAGAATTACGTAAATTAGATCATATTTTCCTTAATAAAAGTGTATAAAATTATTCAAATGGACATGATAATTTTGAGTATTTTACCTGAGGATGTTTACATATAACAAGTAATATATAAAAAAAAAAAAAATTTAAGTCAATTCCTACCTTTTTTTCCTCTATATTGCAGAAAGTCCTTTATAAATAATTTTCATTCATTTTTTTTTAAGTTTATCTATCGCCATCTATTGGTAGATATATGCAACTTAAATCTAAAAAAAAAAAAAAATTATTTAAATTTAAGGAATGATTAATATTTGAAAAACTGTATTAACATCCAGTGATATCCACTACTAGTTCAAAAAAATTTATTTGAGCTTTAGTGGATGAATAAAAGTATTTTACGAATGATTGAACATTTGAACAAGATATATATAGGGAGAGTGTGAGTTAATAGAAGGAATTGAACAATACACTTTGCAACAGAACACTCTTTATTTTCAAAAATTAGCAGTTAAATAGCAATAAAATATTTTGTTGGTTTTTAAAATTATATAAATAAAAAAGATATTTTTATAACAATAAGAATGACTATAAATAAATGAAAATATTCCTGTTTACATTTGTTAAATAATATCAATTTAGGAAAGAAGCAATCTAATTAATTCCACAACCTAAATGTTACCTTTTTCCATCACGAAATTATAAGTGCTACTGGAGCGACCACATCAAACAATTTCTTGCTGGCAAACTAATTATCTTTTCACGCGAAACGTGATGTATTTCACTTTTATTGTAGTTTATTCTTATGTGTTTATTTATCTCTCAAGTACTTTGACATCTCCTGGGAAACACATCGCTTCCACTCAAATCTGCTTAAATTCTTCAAGAACAAAAATGTTCCACGCAGTTGCAAATTATTTATTCCAAATTTTTATCAAACGATTATTTTTGTTAGAATCAAAAAGAGTACGGAATTAATTACCTCTTTCAACGGTTAATTAGGCAATAAGTAACAAATACAGCATCCAGTTGTGGAATTTGAAAAGAAACAAAAGGAAGGAAAGGAATTTTCAAAGGCACTTAATTCATCCCCTTTTAATTTATTCATTCCAAGGAATTTTATTCGTTTTCTTAAAGTTTTTGGAGACTTATCAATTTCATGGAGTTCAGACTGCAATTTGGTTAAACAATGCATTTTTTTTTTTTTCTTTCAAAGAATTTCATGGATTTTCAGTTCCTTTGGCATTCTTTTTGTTCTGTTGGAAGTATAAAAGTCTTTATCAGGTTTTTAAATCGAAATGGAGATGTTGCAATAAACTTATATGAACTGAATTCTGGAGTTAATTCAGACACATTCCGGTCACTTACATAAGTCATAGGAATTAATTACTTGAAGATTCAATTCAGTTTATGTAATATAAATAAAATCTCTAACACCATTTTATCACGGCCTCTGTGCTTCATATCACATCAGATATTTAGTTCCGTTACGATTATTCTCATAAAATAGTTTGCAATAAAATTGACTCTAAAGTTCACAAAATACTTTATTATATTAATTTACCCAAAACGATATCTAAGTAAATGAGTTATATTTACGTAGATAAATTAATTTAATGTTTTTAATTAATAAAAAGTGTATTATAAAAAATAATGATTTCATTAGGAAAGTGCAACAATAACATACTTTTTATTGTTCTAGAGTAATAATTGAAAAACTTCTATTTTTTTATTATCCGCTGTTAAATAATCTTTTAATCCTACTTTTAACTAATTTCTTGAAGAAAATGAATAAAATTTTCTGCGTAAAAATGAATATGTTTATTAGTAAATTAGAATCGCTCAGTTGAAATAGTTATTTTTTTATTCTTTGTCATAGCTATATTTATTCTGATTATATCTTTTCTTAAAAAAGTGTAAATAAAACAAATAAAGAAAATAAAAGTTTAGTTGAATAAGTTTGCACATTTTTTTTCTGTTTATTTGACTGAACATTTAAGAAATAAAATAATTGCAGATTTTATGCTTATGTTTCAATCGATTTAATGCGAGTTATACGAGTTCTAACTCAAGTTATTCTATTCAATTCCTATCATCTAATTTATACGAACGTGCAACTATTTACATAACGCAGGAAATAATCTTCAACAACTAGTAGCTTTGAATAAATACAAATAAAAAATATATAGAAGTTAGGCTTTTTAAAATAGCACGCTGTTGTGTTTAATTATGTTGCAAAATAGTGTAACATATTCAACTGATTTCTTAAGCAACAAGTCCTTTTTTTCCACTTAATGTAAAGAACACTAATTGATTTGTTTGTTACACTACTTTTGCTGTGTAAATTACATATTTAAAACCATGTTCATGCATAAAAAAATATGGTTACTTTACTGAGACTATTTATTAAATATAGACATCAATTTTGAAGACCTTGAAAGAATGAATTTGGAGTTTTCCTTACATCAAATTAAAGGTTCGTTCTCGTCACGAAAGAAACGTCAGAACTCATTTTGCAAACGCAATTTAAAATAAACAATTCCAATCGGGACATTTGAAGGCATTCACACCATTCTCCTCTCTTCTTAAAATCGCAAAAACATTCCAGCCTACAGATTTATATTGCTCATATCCGAATATGTAACTTGTCGTATTTCGAGCCTAGCACCAGTGAGTTAGAAAACCAACCCGATATTGTTATCGATCTGGCAATCATTTTATGGTATTATATTACTGCCTCCCAGCCTTATCCAGGGATAGGCACACATAAGCATACTTTCAGTAGTAGTGAATAGGCGTTTGTTCAGCATCGCTTGTCGAATTTCTGGCAAAGTTTTTTTTTTGATTTAAAAAAATCCAACTCCAATAGTTTTCGTATATTACACTATCTATTATTTTTTACATTATCCCAATTGTATATAATTGGTTCTGCATCGCGTGTCGGGTTTCGAGTCAAGCACCTTTGGACCGAAAACCCAACTCGCTATAGGCCCTTTCTCTTAAAAAAAAAAAAAAAAACTATTGGTTACTGATAAATTAAATATATCATATTTTGCTGTATATTGCTGTATATTGCTAGAAACCTAACCACCAAATATTTCCTTAATATTATTTGTGGTTGTTGGTGCCAGTTTGATTTATTATGTCCCGCGGATATACGCTTTATTTGGTTCAGCGGAAAAGTCCATCAGCCTACTGACGGCAAAGAAGTTTTTAAAATATGCACATAATGCAATAAGAGATGATGGTAAAGCAACGCTGTGAAGCACTTTATTGATGATCCTTGTAAAGATCATTACCGGTTGTTACGTGAACAGAACGAGATAACTTGTAGCATCATTCGCTTCTCTGGTAATGGTTTCATAATTTATTTCGTATTTATGTCTGTGGAGAGTAATTCACTATAAATATTCGCCAACTATCATGTTTGTTATTATTTACCTTGTTGATTTTTATTAATTTAAATTTTTTTTTTTTTTTAAATTTTTGTGTTATTTTTGCACTGATTTTTTATTAATTTCATGTTATTATATAATAATATATTTTTTGTTTGTATACTTTTAATAACATTAATTTCTTCATTCTGGATTTTAAAATTGATTATTTTTACTTAATGTTTTTCCTATTCTTCTTTAAAAATGTATTAATTTTTCATTCTTTGATTCGAATCCCCGAATAACTGGTGTAAAGGCCTTTGGATTATCAAACTACAGCCTGAAACACAAAAGCGTGGCACAAACGCAAAAAAAAATTGGCAACGAAATGAGTGGGCACAATAAATCTGGAGGTTGGAAAATCTTCTGTCCGACTAGAGGAAGGCATAAACGAGCTTTGTAGATGCTCATATTGGATACACACAATTCACAATTTTGGTGAAGCACAGTATACAATATTACCCCCGAGGGGCCATCTGAAAACGGCTGAATGTGCTACAGCTATTGTGGTGACGAATATGACAAAATGTGTGGCATTTAGAAACTTTAGCACGTTTTAAGGCCTATATACCTTTATTATATAATGCAATTAATAAATAATATTTTCTCAGCTTTTTTTAAGAATATTATATGCGGTGCTAAAAAAGGACTTTTATAAAATCCCCATCTTATTTTTTAGCGAAATTAATTTGTAAATCTCATTCGTTTTTACACAAGAAATTAATTATAGCTCATCAAGGAAAATGGGATCGCTTATCAAAAGTTAATGGCTTTGCTATCTCACATTTTATTCTTTTTTTCTTTTATTCTTGAGATCATAAAAAATTTTAAATATCAACAAAAATGCGAGATCGATATTACTTTTTCGCTGATCAGACTTGCAAATCAATGACCTTGATTTAAATTTCTCTCTGCCGCGGTCGTTTCTTCCCAAACAAGACTAGAGTTTTCGCACAATTGCACGAATAAATAGGTGATTCATTATTAATAAACATTGATATCAAATGCTATTGTACCTTTGCTATAATTTTATTTGCCTTCTTTCGCGTATCATGGTAATTTTTTTTTAAATTGAGTTCATTATGCATTAGGATGAACATACTTAACGTAACTCTAACTTACTTTAAAAGCCACATTTTTTTTTAAATATTAAAATAATTAAATTTATTAATGATTGCAAATTAAAATACTAATCAGAAATTATTTATGCCTTTAAAAATTAAAGTATCATTAGACAAAGAAAATATTTCAAATCTTAAGATAAATTTTAATTTAAATAGAAGAAGATTATATTATCTTATAAACTAACAATTAAAATGACAGCTCTGTAGAAAGTCAACGGTATTTCACATAGCGGGTTTAGCCTTACTAGGATCAACCGATTTTTAATTTATCTACATAGAAAGCACAACTGCACAAAAGTTACTTATTTTCCTTTCCGAAAACCCATATTACATTAAAAACAGTTTCTGCTAAGAAACGCTAAATCAAATATTCACTTTGTAAGGGGCCATTTGTTTGATTATCAATGGGAGGTGTCGAGCGCTTTATTCCAGAACCGTTAAGGTCTTGTCAAGGTCTTTTGAGTGAATTAACAGGAGATTGCTTAGTGTACTATTTTTTTTTTGTGTGCATGATTCACGATATCACGAAAAATTGAAGGGTAAATAAAGGATGAGTTCCTAAAGCAATTTCACATAAAAGAAAAATAAAAATCCCCACCGACTTGCAATACAAGGCACGCTTACATATGAATTGAATTGACTCGATGTAATGTCATCCTCAGGTCTTGCAGTGCTGGACAAACACCACATGAATAGTCAACTAATGGATGGAGGAAAACGGGATGGAGCACCATATTTACATGTGTCACTAGGTTTCAGTGGCTGAAGAAGGAGGGAAGTGCCTCTAATTATCAATACTATTTATTATTATAAATTAATAATTATCTTTATAATTTAAAATTCATTCTTATTAAATTATAATGACTTAGTTGTGATTTAATTATCGTTTTTAAGTACAGCAATATAAATTTCAGATAACTGTATCTGCTTGCAAACAGTGAACACATAAGTTTGAATCATTTAACACTAGTATGCGAGATTTTTAGCAAATTCAGATTCATTCAGGGTTTACCATAGTTGGTCCTAGTTTATACTCGCAATTTTACTAAACAATTTTGAATTACATTTCAATTCCATCTTCAATAAGTATGATATCTGTTGGGTTCATAATGCCTTCCTTGAACATGATGAAAGATTATTATGACTTAAAGATTATTCTTATTAGAGGCCCCCATCGATGACGCCAAGCATGGCTTCCTTATTCAATTCTCCAAGAACTCTTAACAAATTCGCTGCCGATATCACACCTGCACATGATGTGTTTTTAATTTAAAAAGCCAATCAATCTGCTAATTGTAATAATGGCCAATCTCTAGTTTGAGCAGAAAAAGAGCTGCATCACAACAATTTGCCCCTTCTTCAATCGGCAAAGTATGTTAGTTGTGTCTGATGGCTTCAGTGTGAAGTAATTGTTAGAAAGTATGTAACCAACTTATAATAATTTTTTTTTATATTAAATATTTGTTAGTGATAAAATTTCATAAAAATATAACTCCAATTATTTTGCTTACTAAGTCACTTTTTTTTTCATTATTTTGTTTCATTTTTTCACATGATGCGTTAACAAATATTCAAAATATTCTACAAGAAACAGCCTAAATATTAAATATTTATCCCGTTCTTATGTTAATCAATCAATGAATAATTAATCTAGGTTAATCAACATGATGCATTTAATTATGCTTCATTACTACTTTGAGAATATATTTATAATAAAATAAAAGTCACCTTCTATGATAAAAACTTTTCACTGTCGAGCAATAATATTAACTCACCCTCACTCACCTAAAACGAAAATGATAATTATGTTATCAAATGTTAATATTAGCCACTCACCCTGAGTATTATCTTTAGGGATTTTTTTTCCTAATGCAGCTGGCAAGTTGTTTAGGAAAAATAGACTAAATTATTAAAAAATTATTAATACTATTAAATTATTAATACTAAATTATTTTTCCATTAAATTATCATTCAACTAAACGTTTAAATAAATTATCTGCATCCAAGATTGTAAAAGAAATTAGAAGAATCTTAATCCTTTCATTAATAAATTACCTCTAGACACATCGAACATAAAACTATCCTTAAGTTGCAAAAAGAGAATTCGCGTCACAGAAGTCTTAAGAATCTGTAAATGTCCAAATACTTGGGACATCCATAAAAATCGCTTAGCGAAATAGAAAATCAAACAATATTAGGAGAGCAAACGTGACTTCAATTCAACAACACCTCGTTTCTCTGGACCGCAGGAGAAATGACCACCTCAAAGAAATATTGAAAATAAGTCTATAGAGCTTTAAGAATTCACCTCGCTCTTTCTCAGAGCTTAAAGAAAGGAGTCCGTGCACTTTGTGTCAACTGGGCAGCACTAATCATCTCCGTTCTTTGGAGATGTTTTAGAGTTTTCAGAGAATTTCTCATTTCATTCTTTATCAGAGTTCGAGGAAATGGGTATTCGCACAAAAAGAAATGTTTTGTAGAGTTCAATCATTTAGTTGAAAAATAACACAATGATAAAATTATTGAAAATAAAATCTTATTTCAATTAAAGGATGCGAAGAAATTGTATTTTGTATAACTGTATTTTGTATAATTAACAGTAAGGGAAGCTGCTTTGATTGAAATAGGCCATTGTTCCTGATAACATTCCGTGGTATTTCAGCCATACTCGATGTGGTAGCTGTTTGTATTGTTAACGAAATATCTAGCAATAATTTATTTTTGCAATATATCTTCTTTTTAATACAATCTAAGAAAATCCTTCATGCATTGATCTAACTTTTAATTGTTTTTTTCAAAATATAGTATATGCAAATTTAATTAGTAATTTTTACATGAATAACTTAACAAATTGTTAATATTGATATACTAAAAAGGTGTTTGATTTTTCCTCTTTTGAAAGTTTCAATTAGAGTAAACAAATTAATATTTATTCTAGCTTTAAGTACAAAATTTGCTTTTTTAATAAACATTATAATCTCTGTTATTGCTTGAAAACAAAAGAAAAATTCTGTCTAAAAAAACACTTTTTGAAAAATATGTATATATAAAAATATTCATTATGAAATAATTTGTTTTTTAGATTAGTACATGAGCATGAAAACAAACACTTAATTGTTTTTTTTCTTCTAAATTTTAATGCTGTAATCTAATAGTTAAATTTCTTTCTGTTCAATGAAGTATTTCTATTAACTTTATAGCATATAAATCAAAAACAGCATGGTAAAGACAACTAATGCCAACATATTTTTAAAATATAATGTACATATATATAACATTTGCATATAATATTATTTTTTATAATTTTACATAAAATAAAAAAACTAATTAATTATTATTTAAAGAGCAGCAATTTTGATCAAATGATATCGGCATTACGAACTATTCATTTTTGATTAACTTGAAGAACGTGTTTCAATTAAGGCATTCTACAAGCTTATCTGTTATTTCAGTCAAAAGGTAGCAATACATTTTTTTTTTCTCGCCAAAAGCATTGGCGAGAATAAACCAAAAACTACATAAGAGTTAGCTGAAGGCGAAAACAAATAGCTCCAAACAAAGAGCGCTATCTCCAACAAACCTGAGAAATAAATGATTTCGTTTTCTTCATTTTGGCCATTTATTTACACTTCACAGAAATGGGCGTTTCATAAAGGAAGAGTTATGCTTCATTTCTATATATAAAATAACGCTAAATCTCTGTGTATTGATTTCCAAAAATTCTATATTTGAAATTGGTATAAAAGGTGAAAGTATTTTCTGCATTATCTCTGAAATTTGATCAATTTGTTTCAGTTACCCTATCCACTTTTGAAAAGAGGTCTACTTTATCAAAGACTCTTGAGACTTTTGAGTGTATACCTCATTGTCCATTGTATACTTGATATTACTGATATTTTCAAGAATTTATATCATTTACTGGTAATTTATTTTGATATTTCTATCAGTTTTACAGAATTTTTTTCCATTATGTACACGTCATTTGTATGTGTTTATCTATCATTGTTATTATATGTATTTATCTATCATGAAGTATAATTTAATCATATCATATGTCTTTTTCATATTTTAATCATATGTCTTTATGTAATTTTTTTTGTTTTAATTTTTGTTTCTATTTATACTGTGTATATATTATTTTTATTCTATTATTAATATCTTTATTTTTATTTCTATTTATACTATTTATATCTTATTTTTATTGCATTCTTAATATTTTCATTTTTATTTCTGTTATAAGGTTTTTAATCTATCATTTCTTTGATGTTTTTAATATTTTATAATTGATATTTTTTTGTTTGCTCTTGTAAGCTCGTGTAAATACTCTGTGGTACTCGAAATACTTTTCGTACTTAAAATTTGAATATCTATCAATTTATTTATATATTGATAAATATATATATATTTTATACTATGGATTAGTATATAATTCGTATTTACAACAAACATCTAAAGACGCATTCGTTGTAAATCTATTAGATTCATAAATTATCATTATTTTTAAACGAATTTATTTACTATATTTAATGCATTATGAAGGTATTTAGAAAAAAATAAAAAAATAAAAAAAAACCTCAAGTTTAATCTGAAATTTTTTTGCTAAAAAAAAATTTTTTTAATAACAACAAAATAAAATGTGTAAAACAAAAAAAAAAAACAAATCTGTAATTACTGAAAATGTAGTATAAAAGGCATACACAAAAGGCATATTTTTACATTAAAGCATGGTATTTTCTCATATTATTCCTTAACTATAGTTCATTTTTTAAAAAAAAGAATAATTTATTTCTTGTAGACGGAATAAATCTAGATTATAACATATAATATAAGTCAAAAAAAAACCAAGGAATCTTACATCTTCTAAATTGCATTTTGAAGCGCAAAGTTTGTGTGTTACTTTAAGAAAGGATGAAAGGGATGCATTTTCAAATAAATTTATAAAAGTATAATGTATCCTGCATATATTTAATAAAAAGAATCGAAAAATAAATCTGGTTTGAAGTGTATATAATTCACCTGACTCAACTTATCATCTTCTTCGTCATATGATTTAGCAGTATTATAAATTTATTGATTAAAATTTATTCAAAAATAATTTTTCATTCAAAACCTTTTGATAATAAAAGTCTTGATTCCATCATATTTCCCAAAATTATGATGGTAACAAGACTGGGAAAATATGATAATTCATAATTATGAGGAAACAGCATATCTTAAAGGAATAAAGTTTACCTTAAGTAGGGCAGAATAAGAATAAAAATGTTCTATGCAGTTTCCAATTATCTATTCCAAATTTTTTATCAAATGATTATTTTTGTTAAAAAACCAAAAATAGTACCGCATTGATTACATCTTTCTAAGGTTAATTAGGCAATAAGTAGCAAATACTGCATCCAGTTGTGGAATTTGAAAAGAAACAAAAGTGAGGGAAAGGAATTTTCAAGAGCACTTAATTCATCCTCTTTCATTTATTCACTACAAGGAATTTTATTCATTTTCTTAAAATTTTTGGAGACTTATCAATTTCAAGGTGTTAAGACTGCAATTTAGTTATGCAATACTCTTTTTTTTTTTTTTTGCTTTCAAAGAATTTCATGGATTTTTCAGTTTCTTTGACAGTCTTTGTTCTCTTGGAGTTATAAAAATCTTTATCAGGTTTTTAAATCTAAATGGAGTTGTTGTATTTAACGTATATGAAATGATTTCTTGAGTTGATTAAGAAACTTTCCAATGATTTACATAAGTTATAATTCATTACAAAGACACAATTCAGGTGATATAATATAAATAAAATCAAAATTTTTATCACGGTCTTCGCAATCTATATCACATTATATTTTTAATTCGGTTAAAGATTATCCTCATAAAAAGTATACAATATAACTGACTCCAAATTTCACAAAATATTTAATTATATTAATTTAGCCAAAATTTTATTTAAGTACATGAGTTAATTAAGATTTCATTAGGAAATTGGAATACTTTTTTATTGTCCTAGAGAAATAATTGAAAACTTTGTTATTTTTCGCTGATAAATAATCTTTTATTCTTTACTTTTAATTACATTTATCGAGGTAAATGAGGAAAACTTTCAGTGCCAGGAATAAATAAGTTTAAAAGTAAATTAGAATCGTTTCAGTTGAAATAGTTTTAACTTTTATTCTTTTTGTTTTGCTTTTATTTATTTAGATTATTTTTTTTCTTGAAGGGAAATTAAGAAAAATGCAAATAAAATAAAAAAGAGTATTGAATTTAGTTTGGCACAGCTTTTTACTCCTAATTTAAACATTTAGGAAAAAAAATAATTGCAGATTTTATGCTTACGATTCAATCGATTTAATAAGAGTTCTAACAGGAGTTATTCGATTCAATATCTATCATCTAATTCATACGAACTCACATCCATTTACGTAGTGCATATAATAATCTTCAAAATATAATAGCTTTTAACGAATTAAAATAAATAATATATAGAAGGAAGTAATTTCAAAATAGCATATTGTTTCTTTTTTCTTATTATGTTACAAAGCAGTATAACATATTTAAATGATTACTTCAACGACTTGTATTTTCTCGACTTAATGCACAAAAATTAATTAATTTGTTTAGTTCACTAATATTGCTATGTAAAATAAATATTTAAAACAAAAATCATTAATATCAAAATATAATTATTTTAACTGACCATGGCTATTTATTATTCATAGACATAAATTCTTAAGAACGTGAATGAATGGATTTTGAGTTACATCTTTTTCTGGTTTGTACCTCCACGAACAAAACATCAGAACACCTTTTTGCAATTTCAACTTATAATAAACAACTGCGAGAAGGAAATTTAAAGTTGTTCACACCCTTCTCCCTTTTTCTAAATCCACGAAAACATTCTAGCCTACAGAATTACATTACCCATCCTAAGGTACATCGTTTGTTTGGGCTCCGAGCCTGGTGAAAACCCAATCCCGATTGTTTTATTATTGATAATTTGATCATTTTTGTAATCTTCTTAGAACCTCTTAATAGTAGAAGATAGGCAAGGATACCTATCTTCTCAGTAGTAGGCGATAGGCATCGTTTCGTCATCACTAGTTGAGATTGAAGCCAAGTATCATTGGTCCGAAAACTTCTCCAATAGTTTTCATAAATCATCATTTTACATCCTCCAAATAGTTTTATGTTATCATTTTACATCGTCTCAATACTTTCCATATACCATCATATTAGATCATCCCAATAGTAAGAGATAAGCGCGGAAGGATTTCAGTTCAATCTCGCTTGTTGAGTTTCCAGTCAACCACATTTGTTTAGAAAATCCAACTCCAATAATTTCCTTATTCTCCAATAGTTTTTTTATGTAACATCATTTTACACCGCCCCAATAGTTTTCTTATATCATTATTTTACATCATCCCAATAGTATGGATTTGGTTCTGCATCTCTTGTGGGGTTTCTGAGTCAAGCACCTTGGTAACGAAAATCCAACTCGCTATAGGCCCTTTCTTTTTAGTTCAATTTAAAAAATGTTGGTTATCGATAAAATAAATATATCATTTGTATTTTGCTTTAAACCTTAACCGCCACCAATGTATTAATATTATTTGGGGTTGTTGGAGCCAGCTTGATCTATTATGTCCGGTGGATACAACGTTTATTTGGTTGAGCGGAAAAGTCCATCAGCCCACGGACTGCAAAGAAGTTGTTCAAATAGTGTACCCATAATGCAGTAAGAGATGATGGTAAAGCAACGCTGTGCAGCACTTTATTGAGGAGCCGTGTAAGGTCATTAGTGGTTGTTATGGGAACAGAACGAGATAACTTGTAGCATCATTCGTGTCTCTGAAAATAATTTCATGATTTATTTCACATTCATGTGAGTGAAAAGTAATTCACAAAAACTATTCTCCAACTGTTATGTTTGTTTTTAAAATTTAGTATTATTTTCCTCGTTAGCAATTGTTAATCTAAAATAATTTATTATTTTTTTTAACATGGTATTTTAAAATTCCTTACTTCTTTATATTATTTATTTCATTTCGCACAAAGCTTATATGTTGAAGATTATTTAAATGGATGTGTGTTCGTATAAATTAAATGATAGAAATTGAATCGGATAACTTCTGCTAGAACTTGTATTAAATAGATTGAATCATAAACATAAAGTCTGCAAATGCTTTATTTCTTAAATGTTTAATCAAATTAGAGAAAACATCGCAAGCTTATTCAACTAAATATTATTTTCTTTTATTTTATTTGCACTTATCTTACATTTTATTTCTTCAAGAAAAAAATCAGAAGAACAACAGCAAAAACAAATAATGAGTTAAACTATTTCAACTGAAACGCTTCTAATTCACTTTTGAACTTATTCATTCTTTACAATGAAAATTTCTTCAATTGCCTCGAGAAATTAGTTAAAAGTAAAGATTAAAAGATTATTTAACATCTAATAATAAAAGGGGTTTCAATTTATTCTCTGTGAAAATAAAAAGTATTTTATTTTTCAACTTTCCGAAATAATCAACATTAAAAAAACATCTTATTGTTTAAAGCAATAAATTAATTTGTCTACATAAACATAATTCACTTTCTTAAATAATGCATTGGCTAATTAATAATTAAAAATTTCGTGAAAATTTTATTGCAAACTATTTTATACTGATAATCTTTAGCGAAACTAAAAATCAAATGTGACGTACTAGAATAGAGACCGTGATAATATGGTGTTAGAGATCTTATATACACTCATGTCCATAAATTAAGGATAAAGAAGTTCACGCAAAGAAAGAGACAGAAGCAAAACAAATTTGACTTATTTGTAAAGTCTATTTATTAAACAAAAGGTAAAGAGCAAAAAAAGATGCTATATGTTTGACATAATTAATAAAAATTGCGATATTTACTCACTGGAGCAAAATTTAAAAAAACCTATTTACAAAAAAAAAAACAGTATAACATGGTTAGTATGATGGTTAATATGGAGTATGTCTCCCGGACGATGCAATACAGGCCTTACAACGCCTTGGCATGCTGAGTATCAAATTGTCAATCTGATCTTGGGGCATATTACACCACTCATCAAGCAATGCCCCTGTTCCGGTTGACCGGTGGGAGGGGGTTGACGGCTGCAATTCGTCGGCCAAGCATATCCCACACATGCTCTATTGATTCAAGTCCGGTGAGTATGCTGGCCAATCCATACGGGTGATATCCTCCAATTGAAGGCATTCGTCTACAATGTTTGCACGGTGAGGACGGGCATTGTCATCCATAAAAAGAAATTCAGCACCCATGACGCCCCGAAACAAACGTACATGTTGTTCCAGAATGACATCCTGATAGATGTGGCCTGTCACCGTTACCTGGCGTTCTCCATATGAAAGTCCGGCGAGAATTAGACTGCAAACCAAACCTGGACTCGTCGGAAAACATCACACCGGACCACTGTTGCGGTATCCACAATGCATGCTCTCTACCCAAGTTAATCGCGGGCGACAGTGAGTTGCGTTAAGTGAAACACATCTGACAGGCCTACGAGCATATAGACCAATGTGCCCTAAGCGTCTGTACACGGTCTGCCTTGAAACTGTCGTTCCGGTAACTTGAAGAGAGCTGACGAGACAGGTCTGATGCTGTGCCCGTCTGTTTTTTTGTAGTAACTGATAAATGCCGGTCCTCATTCGGCCTTGTTACTCGGGGGCGACCTGTGCTGTAACATCTACTCACAGTACCATCATCTTGGAATAGTTGCCGTAGCCTGGAGATTTACACTCTGGGCGATTCCAAGTTCCTCGGATACTTCCAGCTGGGTTCCACATTCCAGTCGTCCGATAATTTAAAAATCATCCAAATGCTTCCTTTATTCCATAACTATGCGGTTATTGCAATGAAAGGCTTTTTAAAGCGCTTTGAACAATTTTACTTTTTGCCACCATTCCTTATATACCTCTCTCTACACTCGTCATTGTGAACTATCCGCGCCATCGGGTGGTTTCCTGTAATTTGCATATTCTTCTTCAAGATGTGTGTGATAATTCTACAGGTGAAAAGTTTATTTTAGATTTCAAATTCTGAATTATCCTTAATTTATGGACATGAGTGTAGATTACACAAATTAAATTGTGTTTTCAAGTAATTAATTCCTATAACATTAAAAATTTTCCAGTGACTTACATAATCAACTCTAGAATTCATTTCAGATAAGTCATTTGAAACAGCGCCATTTCAATTTAAAACACATGATAAAGATATTTATTCTTCCAAGAGAACAAAGAATGTCAAAGAAACAGAAAAATCCATGAAATTCCCTTAAAAAAATGGCGTAGTTTAACTAAATTGCAGTCTTAACACCAGGAAATTGATAAGTCTCCAAAACTTTAAGAAAACGAATAAAATTCCTTGGAGTGAATAAATTAAAAGGATGAATTAAGTGTTCTTGAAAATTCCTTTCCCTCACTTTTGTTTCTTTACAAATTCAACTGGATGCAGTATTTGTTGCTGATTGCCTAATTAACCTTAGAAAGATGTAATTAATTCGGTACTCTTTTTGAATCTAACAGAAATAACCCTTTAATAAAAAATTTGGAATAAATAATTGGCGGCATTTTTATTCTTGAAGAATTTAAGCAGCTTTGAGTGGAAGCGATGTATTTCCCAGAGATGTCAAAGTACTTAAGAGATAAATAAACACATAAGAATAAAATCTAATAAAAGAGAAATACATCACGTTGTACGTGACAAGATAATTAGTGTGCAGCCAAGAAATTGTTTGATGTGCCGCTGCAGTAGCAATTATAATTTCGACTTTTAGATTGTGAATTCGACTTTTTAGATTGATAATACTTTTTTAGATTGTGGTATGAAATAGATTGCTTCTTTATTAAATTGAATATTTCCCCTTTATAATCAATATTATTGCTATAAAAATATTTATTTTTTTATTTACAAAAAAATATATTTTTGCTATTTATTTACTAATTTTGGAAAATTAAGTTTTTTCTGCTGCAAAATATATTATTATTTGTATTTAACATCTACAGATAAAATATTAAAGATTATCATGAACTTTTCAAAAGTTTTATACACTTTATTTAGGAAAATATGATTTGAAATAATTATTTTTATATTGTTAGAACCTAACGATATATTTTCCCCTGCATTTAGTACTTTTCATTCAAAGTGTATTATAGTAAGTATCCTATTTTAGAAATTATGATTTAATAATTTTTTTTTTGTTCATAAAAAGAAGAATATATGTTAGTTGATACTTAGTTTAGAGAAATATTATTTTTTTTAAATCATATTATAAGTAGTGTAAAATTGCTTTGACATATTTTTCATTTCTTTTAATATACGTCTGGAATTGTTTTTCTACCTCATTATCATCAACTCATATTTACTTTCGATGCATGTGATTCAATGGTAACAGGGCATACATTTTGCCAAACTAAAGTCCCCAACTGATAAACTAAAGTCTTTTTTGTTGGGGTATGTACGGTCGGAGGTTACGTCGTGAGAACGAATTTGAAAGCAGCAACCAAACATAAAGCCCCAACTGATACTAGTCACATGACGAATATCAAATCCCTAGCAATCCCGATGCTCATTAAAATTTATTCATAATCTGTGTTTGCAAGTGTGTTTTCCTTTACGAAACTCCGGCTGACTCCTCGCTTTGCTCAACTAACCATTGCAATTTCGAATTGTTTGATAATTTTTTTTGTTCTACTGCTGCTGGCAAACACTTAGACTGCTGTCTTGGATGCCTTGAGGCAAATACTGCACCGACGTTACTCATTTAGCACTACCCATGTGTGCGTGTAGTTTGAAGATAAGCTACAGACACGAGTAAAAATGTCACCGCAACGCTCTACGATCCTATTAGACCAGAACCTAAGGTTTAAAGTGGATTTCGAACCTCTATAAACATCCATGACACCGCCGGGAATAGAACCCGAAACCTGTGGTATAGAGCTCTAGCCACTCCGCTATTCAGGTCCCATGTCTGATATCTTGGAACTGTTAACCAATCAATCCTGCAGGACTGGAAACCCCAAACCTTGGCACCTGTAGGCAGAGTATATATATATATATATATATATATATATATGTATATATGTCCTATACAAATATAAATAAATAATAATGAAATTAATAAATACTATATCAATATTCCCAGTTTTTTAAGGAATATTAAATTTCAGCCTTGGGATGTTAAATACTTTGCTAAAAAAATGATTTTATAAAATCACCCATCTCATTTTTTTTAAAGAATTTAATTTGTAAATGAGGCTTCTAATTCGTTTTTACACCAAAATTAATTATAGCTCATCACGGAAAAGGGGATCGTTTATCAGAAGTTAATGGCTTTGCTATCTCACATTTGACTTTATACGAGCTAAATGAGATCATAAAAAAATTGAAATATCAATAAAGAATGTTCGATCGATAATCCTCTTCAGCTGATCAGACTTGCAAATACTACTGTGACCAAAAAGTAAAACTCATTTTAAATTTAAAATTCCCGGCGCTTATGGAATTTCCTTTTTTTTTTTTTTTTTCGGTTGCTGCTACAGTCCTTGATATCTACGTGAAATGTGACGTCAAAATATTCATTAGTGTTTGAATCACGCTTGACTTTGTGAGACGCTAAAACTGATTCCAGTGATTTTTGAAATGTCTGAATTAATTGAGAAAAGAAATTGCATTCAATTTTGTTTGCGGAAACATATAGAATGTTCAGAAGGCATTCGGCCAGCATTCCTATATCGGAAAAAATGTTTACAAATGGTATAAACAGTTAAAAAAAAAGGCAGAGAATTCGTTCAAGATGAAGAGCCCTCGGGTCGACCATCCACCTCAACCGACGAAACTCACGCCCCAAAAGTTAATGATTTGGTGCTTGCAAACCGTAAATTTACAACTAGAGACCTTGCTGATAATGTTGGAATTTCAAAAGGACCGGTCAATCCCATTTTGGGCCTCAAACGCGTCAAATCTCAATTGGTTCCGAAAACACCGAATGCTTCAGCTCACACTTCATTTATTGTTCGTGACTTTTTCGCCAAAAGTGAAACCCATATCGTTCCACAAACCCCGTATTCATACCGTGCGACTTCTTGTTCTTCCCTAAACTCAAAAGGCCACTCCGGAAACACCATTTAGAGTGGATTGAAGAGATTCCTGAAGGCCTTCCCTGCCGAAGATTTTTTAACATGCATTGAGAATTGGAAAAAAAGTTGACATAAGTGCATTGTGTCCGGAGGGGATTACTTTGAAGGCGATGAAATAAATTTAGAAGAATAAATAAAAGAGTTTTTGAAAAAAAAAAATTATTGGTCCTTTTTTTTTTAGACATCGTAGTAAGTGACCTTAAATGACGACTTAAATTTCTTTCCCCGAGACCGTGATATAAAACTAAGCATTTCGCAGAAAATCACGAATACACCTCAGGCATTAGATGACTCGTTGCTAATATAAATTGTTATCAAATGTTATTGTATCTTTATTGTAATTTTATTTGCATTTATTCTGATATCAAGGTCATATTTTTAATTGAATTTATAATGAAGTATGGATAGGGAATATAGATACAGTAACTCTAACTTACTTTAAATGTGACGATTTTATATTATTAGTTTTATATATTAATGTAAAAATATCGAAATTATTAATGCATTTAAAAGTTAAGCAGTTTAAGTCACAGAAAATATTTCAAATCGTGAAAGAGAAATTTTAATTTATGTAGAAGAGTATTATATTAAAAAAAAAATATTAAATGACATTTATTTTTATTTTGCATACTATAACAGTTCCAATTACAAATAAATAATTGAAAATCTTATAAACTACTAATTAGAAGGACAACCCTGTAGAAAGTCATTGAATATGTGCAATTCATAGAAGGTTTAGACTTACTAAGTTCAACCGATTTTTAATTTACCTACTGTAAATAAAAAAAAAATAATCTAACTTAACTTAATAACTTAATATATAACTTATTAATTAAACTTAAATTTTTAAAATTAAGAATATAAGTTTAGTTAGAGTTTTTCAGAGAATTTCTAGTTACATTTTTTATAGTAGACAGTATTTGAATCTAATACCGTCCCTTTCATTAATAAATTACCTCTAGACATTGACCATAAAACTATCTTAAAGAGGCAAAAAGCGTTATTATTATATGTTTCAAGAAGCTGTAAATGTCCAAATACTTTGGCCATCCCAGAAAAAATTCCCTTAGCGAAATTGAAAATCCAACAATATTAGGTGCGCAAACGTGACTTCTACTGAACCAAACAACACTCCTCAGGGAATGACCATCTCAAGGAGAGTTTGAAAATAAGTCCATAAAGCTTCGAGACTTCACCTAGCTATTTCTCAAATCTCAGAGAAAGAAGTCCGGGCACTTTGTGTCAACTGGGCAGCCCTAATCCTCTCCGTTCTTTGGTGGTGTTTTCGAGTTTTTCAGAGAATTTCTAGTTTCATTTTTTTTTATCAGAGCTCGAGGAAATGAACATTCACACAAAAGAAATGGCTTGTACAATATGGATTTTACAGTAACACATATGTGAAAAGAAATAGCTCTGTAATATCTGTTGGACAATTCAATCAGTTCAAGAAGTGAAGCAGATAATAAAATTGTCATAAATGATGTGCATGATAAAAATGTACACCGGAAAAAATCTTTCAGATTACTATCAGAAAAGAATTTGAAACACAGTTAATTCTGGAAATGTGTTGAAATGTGTTTAAGGTATGAAACTTGGAGATGAAAATTAAGTGAACAATACAAATTAATCTTGTTTATTGAATTTGCTATATTTCAGTCTTCTTATGATAATTAACGTACCTTACAAGGCCTAGAATTTAAAAAAAGATGTATAGGGATGAAGTTTATTAAATATGTAAAATAATAGATCTATAAATATTGCTTTATTCATAGATCGAGGCTCATTTTTACAGATGGGGCGATGAAAATTATCAATAAAATTTATATAAATCATAAGTGTCTTTTATTGCACAAATATACAATATAATAAATTTACTACACTAATCAAATATACTATGATTCTTAAACACCTTATGAAAAAATATTAATTTTAGTATTAAACTACATTCTTAAATAAGTAATCATTGTCCTAGAAAGAAGTAGTTAGAATGACCTTAATACTGTCATTAATAAATTTTTCTCGCCACACATTGAACCCTAAAACTGTAAAGGAAAAAAAAAAAGAACTCGCCAAAAAAGAAGCTGTAAATGTCCGAATACTTGGAAATTCCGGAAAAATTCCATTAGCGGAGCAGAAACAATATCAACACCCATAAAGCTACCGGCAGTGATAGTGTTACGAAATTCAAATTGTATTAGCAACAGACCCAAGATGTAATTTTTATAAAAGTAGAACGAATTAATACTAAATTATTTTCCATTGATGTATTATTTAACTATATTCTTGAATAACTTTTCTGGAACTAAGATTGTAAAAAAGGGTTAAAAGGATCTCAACAATCATTTCATTAATAAATTACCTCTAGCCTTAATGAACATACTATCTTAAAAGTAAAAAAATAGAATCGTCTTAGAAGTGTGAAGAAGCTGTAAATGTCAAATACTTTTGGACATCCCAAAAAAATATTCCCTCAATAAAAATGAAAATCAACGATATAAACAGCAAAAACGTGAGATGCAAAATTAGGGACAAACCAAATCTTGTTTATTAAATTTGCTGGTATTTCAGCCCTTCTTATGATTATTAGCTAAACTTAAAGTGCATTGAATTTAAACATGATGTATAGAATGAAATTTATTAAATATGGTATATATATATGTTATCGATGATATTGATAGATCTATATGTGTGGCTTTATTAATAGATCGCGGCTCATATCCAACTAAGGTACCCTGAAAAATAGTTAAAAAAACATTTATACTAATCATCAATGTATGTCCAGGCTATACTATAT
>BPLR01001294.1:0-51418 GCA_021605095.1 Caerostris extrusa | reverse complement strand
TTTCATGTAATAATTGCAAAATATTTTATAAAAGAAGATTTACACACCTGGTTGTAAATATCATGAACTGGCGTTATACCCGAAGATGAAGAATATGATCATGATGCTGCTTTCTATCATTTAGAACAAGCAGCTAAGATGTGGAAGCCTCAGAGGCTATTGTACTATTGCCAAAATATGCCTGAAATTCCTCGTGATATCCTTATTGGGTAACTTTGTTAAAAGTATGTTCTTTTAATTTTAAATTTTATTAGTGGGAAATGTTTTAAATTTAAAATGCTAAGTGCTATATTTAATTTTAGGAATCAACTGAAACGCTGGTGGTGCATGGTTACATGAAACAAGCTGCTTCTGGTGGTGACTAAGAGCAGCTATGATTTTCTTGCCAAATGTTATGATGTGGAGGCTGGCTGTGAGGTTAGATCTTTTCAGGTGGTTCCTATCCAATTCATTAATTCAGCAGTTCTCAAACTATTTACTTAAAAAGAAATTATTGTGTTCCCAGCATTTTTATTGTTAAACTAAATTGTATTATTTAGCTTAATTTACTTATAATAAATAAATAGCACTTTTTTTTTTTACTCATATTGAAACTATTCAACTGTGTGTTGAAAACAACTGTATGTGAAAATTTACTAAATTAATCAAACATTCAGAAGAGTATATGATTAATGGATGGGGTTATTTTTGTAAAATTTAACTTTGAAATATGACTTTCTAGAAACTATGGCTAAAAAGAACCTATAACACTAGTGTGTTGTGTAAAAAGAAATCTTATATTCAATTATTTTGTATTAATCTGTAATGGTGTAATTTTAAAAATTTTGAAATAACTAAAATCTGTAACGATTCTAAGGTATTTTCTTTTAAAAATTATATTTTATTTTTAATTTTAGTTAATGTGCATCTTCCGGCCACATTATTTAAGTGTAATGTTGCATCATCAGTTATTTCCCTTACTTTCCCTTTGTCTGGACTCAATATTTAAAATTACTACATTATAATATGATAGAGGTTCATAAGTGTTTCATCGATTCTGTGTATACATAAAAAAAAAAAAAAAAAAAAAAAAATGTAAATTTATTAAGAAAAATAACAAAAGTATCAAAGAAAAGAACTTCTTAAAAATTCGAAGAAAAAAAAAGGTAAATGTTTAAAGTTTGTATTTTATAGCATCTATTTTCTTATTAAGAGCTGCTTATTCATCCGATTGTTTCTTTTTCCACCCTTTTAAACAAGTAACTCTTTGTTATACTTTTGTGTTTCATTTATTTATGATAAAATTTATTAATTCAAAAGTTTTGTACTCTTTATTTGCTGTTCTGTTTTTGTTTTTTTTTTTAGCATTAGAAATAATTTTTAAAAGTGAAAATTTTGTTATAAAAATTATGATTTTTAAGTTATAAGTGGTTAAACAAATATTTTATAGAAATAACTGGATTTTATATTATAGTATAACCCTACATGTTTTCACTTTATGTGTATATATTGTATATCTGTAAAGGTAGGCGTGAAGCTGTGTATGTGTGGTATGAGAGGGCGATTAGAACAGAAGAAATCGATGAGGTGGTGAAGTATGGCCAGCATGTTTGAATGATCCATGCTTGTGAACTCTTATCTCGACAAGCTGCCTTTATAAGAAAGGTGGATATAGACAATAAGATAAACAAAGCAGGTGGTACATGTTCAAATAATAGCATCAATTCTTCTTTATATGTGGTCATTCAATTTTTCCCCATCTTGGATGACAAATTAAAGGTGTGAAAAAAAACAGTAATTTGTGTTCTTAAAACTTTTAACTTGATAGAAATACACAAGAAATACAGATTACTGTGAGTTCTCTGTAACTATTTCAGAAAATAACAAAAATTTGTATTAATTGCAGACTATGGGAAAAAAAATATTTTGTCTAGAATTTTAAAAATGACATTTTTGTGTGTTAGTTTCAACTTTTGGATAATTTAAAAAAAATATTGTATTCATAAAAAACAGAAAATTATATTCATTTTCTTTAATAATTATCATACTATGTTGTTCACAATTTAATAAATTATAACTATTATTTAGGTTTCTGTTTCTTGTCAAATATTCTATTTTTACACCATTCTACACTTAAATATAAAAGCACCCTGAGTTATTATTAATTCTAGGTGACTTGTATAATTTAGCAGCTGAATCGGCCATGGCTTGTATGAAAGGAAAACTTGCAAAATAAGTATTATATGTATGCTGAAGAAGCATATGCAGAGTGTGAAGATTAAAAAGAAAAATGTACAATTGAATTGATCTTTTCAAGTCATTTTATTTTCATGTTTTTTTTGTTTTTTAATTTTTTTGTTCCATTTATATTTTTGTTGTTTGACATTCTTAAATTTTTCTTTTGAAATAATTATAATCATTTTGAAAATTAATGAAAAATGATTAATTAGTATTTTTTTTTTTAAAATTGATTTTTTTTTTTCTGCTTGAATATATATTGATTCAAAATGTTTGTTAAATATTATATATTTAATATAATCTATTTTTATTTCATTACAAATTTTTTACTTGTATCTATTTAAAAGAAAATGGTTGCACAATATTAACCAGTATTTTTATGTGATAATGTATTACAAAAATAAACAGAGGATGAAACATAACTTCAGTTTAATGTTAAACTTGAACATTTGAATACTTGAATTCTTAATATTATATGACAATGGTTTAAAATCCCTCCTTCAAAAAAGTTAACCGTTTTCTTTTCTGTTTTTCATTTAATAATTTGTGTTACATTGTCTCTTTTGTTATGCTATTTTGTGATATTTAACTCTTTCTATAAACTTTTCTTAATAATTAAGAATTTTGTAATAATTTACTGTTATTATTTTTTAAGCAGTTTTATGAATACTATTTTGAATAAATAATTAATATTTTTCATGCTTAATAATTAGTTTCTTAAGTATAATCTAAAATATTGCCTAAATCAAGTAAATTATCTCATTAAGAAATGGGAAATCATTTTATATTTTATAAATTTGCCAAATTTCTTTTACATTGATCTCAAACTATATTATTGTGCTTAAGTATAAAAAACATGTAGTTAGTTGATTAATTGTTTTTTTTATTATTTATGTTTATTTTAAATTACAGTAACCTCTCTTTAATCAGCCATTCAGTAGTTCTGCAAATTTTATTATCCAGCATCACTTCAATATTTTTTGGAGCCGTTTGTTGACCTCGACCACCAAATTTTGACACATTGCTGTTCACATTTACATATTTAATGTATACATATAAACTCATTAAATATATACATTTTTGAACTGTTTAAATTTTTATCTTTGCAAACAAATGAAATCTTCAATTAAAGCTTGAATTAAATCTTCCTATGAAGGAAATCTTCAATTAAAATCAATCTTCTTATATCAAAGTTCAATAATCCTGCAAAATTTCTCATTGTGGCCTCGAACATACTGATAAAAGAGAGATTATTGTAATTCTAAATTTAATTAACTTTAATTTTATTGTATTATTTTAAATAAATAATTATAATTTAAAATTCCCTTTATTACTGAATTTTGTTTTGATAAATATTTTCCTTGCTGTTACTACAGTAATAATTGTGAATTATTCTTAAATTAATAATTGTGCTTTTAAAGAAGGGAAAAGTTTTGAGTAAATATATTTTTTTGTTTTTGTTTTATTGCATTGCTTTGTGTTTTGCACTTTGTTAAGTTTCTTTTTACTTTTTTTTATTTGTCTATTCTGTTTTATTTCTTTATGTGAACCGAGAAGGGTTGACTTGACTCTTCAAGTATAATTTTATTTTATGTTTTGTTTTGCTATTATAATGTATGTGGCACTTGTGATAGGCTAATGTTACATGTCTTTTTGCTATTGTTAAAAAAAACTATAATAGCATATATTATTTTTAAATTCTAAATGTCATAGAAATTTCTTTAATTATATTAATAGATAAAATTTTTGATAAAGAGTGTCCCACTTGTTATTAAATGCTTTATTTCTCCATAATACAGTTTGAAGCAGATTTATCTCCTTTTGCAAGAAATATTCTAAATGTTGTCATTATTTGTAGCAAGGTATTATTTAATTTGAGTTCTGCATTTCGGTAAATCCTTGCCAAGGTGTTTTTTTGTAACTGCCTGACATTCTTTGCTGTCCAAGGTATAATAAAATTTGCTAGTGGAAAAATTTTTCCTTTAGGATTTACCATTAAGAAATCACCAGGCAAAACGGATTAGGTGAATTCAGTGGCTGAAAAATTTTAAAAGTACTATAATTGAACATTTGGTTATGTAAAACCAATTAAATGATGGACTCTGATAGATATTTTTGTATAGATCAGTACTCTGTTTCACTTACTAGCATGTGAAAGAAAAAAATGTTTTCTATCTTCAGCATCACCTGGAAAAAAAGTATTGCTCACCCTGTTTATCCACACCTGTGTATTTTAAAGTAAGGTTTTAAAATTTAGACATGCTAACTATCTCAGCAAGAAACTCAATCCGTTAAAGGGAATATCTATGGGTAGTTGTGAGAATTTTCAGTAACTTCGAGTCCAAGTTAAGTCTCATCTTTATGCAAATGATCATTTATAGTATGTTTTACTTAAAAGGGGTAAATCCACTTCAAAAAGCATTGTAATATTTTATTGTTGTTAAGAGTATTAGAAGAAATACTAATAGCCAACAAGATATAGTCCAACCACTAATTGTGTGAAAATTGGCAAGCAGACAAGTTAAAAAATAGCATTATTTTAGGGGAGGAGATGTCATTGAGGAGGTATTTTAATTGCTGTAAAAAGAATTTTAATTTTTAATAATTAAAATTTTAGATAGCATGGTATTAAAAGTAAAATTACACACTATTATAAGATTTTCTTCCATAGCAGCTTTGTACAGCTTTTATCTGACTAGCACCCCAATAAGTAATCAATTCGTTTTCCGCCATAAAATCAGATGTTTATCATTTCACACAGTCTGTGGCCAGACTATACTTTTGGCATTTGATGATTAATTGGTATTTGATCGAAAAAATTTTATTAAGAAAATAAATTGTAAGTAGATTCATTTTTTTTTTTTTTTTTTTTTTATATGACATTTTTTATATATAACATTCATTCTTATGAGAAATTTTATTAAAATTAATATATTTTGAATCAGATTTTTTTCATGAGATTAAATTAAAGTTATCGTCAAAAATAAATTTTAAGATTTGTTTTTATATGACATAAATTTCACTGCCAAAGGCAACTAGAAAAAAAAAATGTACTGTTATTAATATTCAGTCATCAAAAAAATATTTTAAACTTAATTTAGTACTGCATTAGTACTTTAAACATTGACTCAAGTGCTTCTTATTTAAAAAAAAAAAAAAAAAAAAAAGGTGCTATATTACTCCTGTTTTCATCATTTCATGTTAAAAATTGGATGCCAAATATCTTAATTGTATTCTTAAATCATGTTTTTTTTTGTAGTTCATGTGTGCATTCATGTTAGAATTTAGTGTTATGGTCTATATGCAAGTTTTTGGTGAGTGGTGTTTAGTTTCAATTCATTATTTTAGAATTTAGTTAATAATAATAGTAAAAAGATCCTTTAGAAGGAGTTCATTTCTTTTTAGTTTAACTTCATAAAATACTTAACCAGCTGCATATTAGATAGTTTTAAATATATAATGTATATTAATTATGATGATTAGTTAGTGTTTCAAATATTCTCTATATGCCGTTGTATGTACCATTATTGAGTAACAAGAATTTTTTTTTTTTTTTTCATACAGGTTGTTAAAATTTAAAAAAAAAAAAAAAAAAAAATTTTTTTTTTGCAATGAAATATTAACAATATTTTTTTAAAGTTATAATATCACCAAAGATTGATGATACAATTTGCACAACATTATATGTTTCATAATTTTTTCACTTTAAAAGTAGGATAACATTTGCCAAATCATTTTTTTTTTTTTTTTTTTTTTTTTGATGTATCTGAAACCAAGAAAACTCTTTTTCATCACTTTAAAAGATCTTTTATGTGCTTTATATGTATTGCATAATAATAGTTGTTAAAAAACAACTGCTTTTATTTGTATACTCATTCCAAATATCCCATCGATGGCTTTTTCTTATGCTGTATTAATAAATGATTGTGAAAAATATCCTTTTATGAACCATGTGTAGTTCTGCCACAAATTGCATTGAAAATGGGCAAGTAATCAAATTGAACACATTCAAAGAGTAGAGGATAGTGGAGTAAATATAATTTAAGAGTGATTTTAATTGCAATAAAGAATAATTTAAGATGACTAATGATTAAATGAAAAAATTACGCACTTATTATATTGCTTTTAAAGCAGCATTATCTGATCGGCACTCCTAGAGTCATCAATTCATCCACTTCTGCCTTTAAACCAGATGTTTACCATTCCATGCAATTTGTGGCCAGGATATGTTCTTATTAAATAAATAATTTTAATAAACCTGGTTTATTTTATTGCTATTATGATGAGGTGTGAAATGACCTTTTTTTTTTTTAATGATCTTGCTTTATATTGTGTACTGTATTGGAGGCTCTCTATATATGTACCAGTTATTTTCATATATGCTCTGAAAATTCTTTCTTTGTAATTCACCTTCGGATGATGTGGTCTTTCATATAACATTGTTCTTGTCGTAAGTAGTGCTTAGAGTAAATGTGATTTTACTTAGTCATGGAAAGTTTTTCAATAAAATGTTCAAAAAAGTATTACTGTTCTGCTGTTTTGAAATCATTTGTAAAGAATAAATACTTATGCTTATTACAATAGTCATTTTGTAGGATTATTAGATAAAATTACCATCATCATTATTTCTAACTAAAGAAAAGTTTTTAGAAATTATGATGAGCCTTATAGATTTATAATGATTGTTGTTACAACAACCATTATATCAAGTTTTTATTGCACGCTGATTCCAAGTAATGCATTGATGGCCTTATCCTTTTTTAAAATTTGCATAAATAATATAATAACCTAATAATGTAATAAACAATAAACATTTTGTGGGATTAATAGGTTAACTAACTACAATTAAGTCAAATGCATAATTGTTTGAGGTTTCATTCAGTCTTTTGAATTATTCATATTTAAAAAAATATTTAAATGAGAAATGTGTTAATTGCATTTTTGACACCTTTCTTTATTATCAAATATTGTTCTATGTCATAGGTCGTGTCATGACAAACCTGTGTTCTATGTCATAGGCTAGGGAATAAATGACTAGGTTTGTCATCAAATATTGTTCTATGTTCACCTTTCTTGCACTACAGGCTCCTTTTGCCAATAAACTGATGTCCATAGATCCCCTTCTCACAGTAATATTTTTTATTGCATACAAAAATAAGTAATATAAAAAAAAATTTAAATCAATTCCTAATTTTTTTTCACTATATTGCAGAAAAGTCCTTTACAAATAAAATTGAAATTTTCCTCTTACATCTGGCGCCATCTATTAATAGATACATGCAACGTAAATCTAAAAAAACTAAAATTAATGAATTAATATTTGGAAAACTGTATTAACATCCAGTGTCATCCACCACAAGTTAAAAAAAAAAATGTATTTGAACTTGAGTGAATGAATAAAAGTATTTTATTGACGATTGAAAATTTGAACAAGATATATATATGGGGAGAGTGTGAACTAATAGTAAGAATTGAAAAAAGATGAGTTACAGTGCTGTAACATCTCTCACATCCCAATGGTTGGATCAGAGTTCTACGTAGTAATTTTTAATTTACATACTGTCTACAAATTTTATAACTTTAACGACCTTAGCAGCCATTTAATAAGAAAATTATCCCCAAATAACAAATCTCAATTAATTTCAACTGGATAAACGCAATAGATATCTTTGCCAATTGCAACTCTTCTCTTAGCTGCTTTTGTTATTCTTTTTCGAGCGATACTTTTACTTCTTGGCACCATATACATATTTCGTGTCAGGTGGCTAGAACGGCGGAATCGTCGTTTTTCTCTCAAGCTTTTTATTTCCTACTGTCCTTGATTCCTGACACTTAGTCCTGAGGCCACAGGAAAGATGAAATGCAAAAAAATTATTCAAAAAATAAACGAATTTCCCCAAAACTTTAAACTTTTTGGAAATAGAATTTTATTCCTGAAATAGTCTTAATCTTTTGTTAAGTCAACATAGTTAAATTACCGATAAGGCCAAGCATTGTTTCAGATATGAAGCATCTGTTATGTGGAATAACATTTTCTTTTCACTTTTTTTAATTAAGGACCACAAAACTATTCATTGCCTATTTTCACCCTATTTCATTCATTAAGGGAATCTTTAATAAATGTTAAAACAATTAGGGATCATCTGTATTCCAGATTTAATGATCACGACACTTAAAATTCGTTAAAAGATATTGATAATTTCGGTTTCTAAAATTAATTATATGGGAGAAAATTTTTTTTTCTCTTATATAAGATATTTAGCAGGATATAAGTTTAGGAATAAATACCGTCAGTGGCGAAGCGTGTAGATCGTTGGAAAAAAAATTTCTTTTTTCATTCTGGGTTCTAGTGTCTGAGTCAAGGAGGGAACAAAAATGGAAAATGAAGCGTGAATACATTAGTGATAGAGATGGAAAGTGTGTATGTGAGAGAATTTTTTCTAACTTAAAAAATGAATGAAAATTATTTATAAAGGACTTTCTGCAATAGAGTGAAAAAGTAGGAATTGACTTTAAATTTTTTTTTTTTATATATTACTTGTTTAAAATACGATTAAGGTTTTCGCAGTATATGTTATTTTCTTAAATTTTATATATATATTTTTTTTTCCTCTATTTTGTATGTATAATGGGGAAAAAAAGAATAACAAACAAATGGAATTGAACTCAAGTTTATTTTCTAATGAATGGCTATTCCATACGGTGCTGGATTGTTCATCTGTAAGAATTCATTCTTTGCAAATTGTCGTGATGCCTGCGCAGAAGTCGGTCAGAGGATGGTCCAAAAGCTTCACCGAAAACAAACTGCATCCCTAAAAATTAAAGCAAGAAAAAAAATACTAAAAAAAAAATTCCTAATATATATATAAATATAAGTTGATTCTGTCTAATATTCAATTTAGCTTGCTATTTCGCTTTTTTAAAATTAAAATGAAAAAAAAAAAAAAAAAAACATTGATAAAAACTGTCGTAGATTTGTGTGCTTTTAATTTAATGACATTAATGATGAAAAGAAAAAAAAAAAAAAAAAAAAAATTGTCTAGATCGTAAGTTGGCAAAACTCAATTATTTGTTAAAGAAATAAGTTTAATGACTGGTTTAACGTCTCAGTGAAACAAATGATTCCAAATAAAATTACAGTATCATCACGAAATATCCCTTATTCATTTATTTTGCATATCATGGAAGGCAATATTCTTCTTCTTCAATGGCGCAACAGCCCCGTGGTGGGCCAAAACCGTCTGTTTATTGGCAGATTTCGAAACATGACATATTTTCTTTTTGCGGGCTAGGGTAGTCAGCCGTGCCCAACAGTCATATTAGACCGTGATCTAAGGTTTAAGGTGAATTTCGAACCATTACGAACATCCATGGCACCGCCGGGATTCAAACCCGAAACCTGTAGCAGCGAGCACTAGAGCTCTAATCACTCGTCCATCAGGCCTGGAAGGCAACATTAGATTCGTTAAAACCAAACCAAAAGCAACCCCTTAATACAATTTGGATAAAGGCTATTGAAAATAAAATATTAAAACATCAGATTTTTAAATTCTGCTGACAGATCTGATAAAAAAATTAAGTTTTGAATACTGTTTTAGACCAGCGTCAAAGTCGCCATACCTACCTACTTTAAGGCTCGTTCACACCGATGCGTGAAACGCCAATCACTCACCGCGGTCGCCTGAAATCCAGCTTCGAGTTGACCAACTGACGATTCAAATGCTTTTTTTCAATTTTGTATGTTTGTTTGCATTTATGTTCACTTAATTTTATCTTATTCCCTTTATTATATTTTTATTTTTTTAGCTTTAAATTTTTAATGTAACCTTAATCTTGTATCTTTTTTTTTTTTTTTTTTTTTGGGCATCGTCAACGGACTCCTAATTGTACCTATAGCTTTAGCTTTTTCGATCTCTTGCTTTAATTGCACTCAAGCAAGAGATGTTTTTCCTAAATTTTAATTCTTTTATTTTTTTTTATTTATTAATATTCTATAATTTAAAAGCAACTACATATTATGCAAATTTGCTAACTATTTTGAGATGTGGAGGTATTGTGGTTCTTAAAACCACCTAGGAACTCCGTAACGGGTACGCCTGTTGCCCCCTCATGTGACTTGGATTGAGCCAATAGCAGATCTGTCATCTAGTAGAAGTAACTGAACTTCACTAGGCGTAAAGCGATTTCTGACGTTTCGGTGTGAAGGGGTCGAAAAATTTTCTTGCCTGCCGCGTGAATCTTCAACGCTTCACGCCTCGGTGGAAACGAGCCTTTAAAGGCTAGGATAAAATGCTGTATGAATTATTACAGATGAAATATGTTAGAAGAAATTAAGCGGGAAATGTCCGTATGGGCGCATTGGTAGGGATGGATCAACACCATGACTTCCTGATATTGTTCCTTTCATTTTTTTTTTTTTTTCCTTCTTTTGGGCCAATATCAATTACAGAATCTTTGCGTCACCAGTTGCAAAACTTTGATGTATTGAAGCTATGATAAAAGATGCTGCATGAATTAATACAGACGAAACATGTTAGAAGATAGTGAGGACATTGACTTTGACATTCTCCGAGCTATCAACGAGGGCCATGTTAAAATCTACTGAGTTATGTAGCCTTATTAAAAACTTTATAGCAATGTATCCAATCAAACATTAATCTAATTATAATAGTTTTGGTGCAATAAATTTTTACACTTTGTGCTTTTACACAATTTTTAGTCTTTGTTGTCACTTTTTATATATTTAATAATCATGCGAAAGTTTATATGATCCATATTATTGATGGGAAAGTGATTAACCGATTGACTATCGGTTGAAACATTACAGGCACGATAAATCTGCAGAAGTCATTCTTTTTAGTTCGAGGGAGAAAATAACAGATGCCGCCCTTTGCGATACTTGTAGGCTCGTTCCAGTTTGTGGATGCCGAGCAACAGCCTCCGTTCTCTAATATGCCCCGAATAACGCAGAGTTGGCAATATAACCTGCCTTTACAGTAGTTCACGCCTGACACTAGGAAAAACAATTTTGTAACCGGAAGGAAAAGCAAGCAAATACTATGGGGGCGAGATCACTTCAAGATGCGCCCTTGAAACGTGTCCAAAAGCACTGTTAAGAGTTCCTCAGTCGCCGTCTTTTTATCAATCCGCCAATTACCACAGTTCGAGGCCGTAAACTTGAACATTTCATTATGGTCATGCAGTGGCTCCGCTGGTGAGCAGTGCCGGATCTAGATGAAAAGGCCCTAGGCTATTCTACTTATGAGGCCCTTTCCCCCCATGTTTAAGTTTGTAAATTACATGAGAGATATAAAATATATCATTGCTGTGATACATATCGATATGTTAAATGAAACACGTTGTGATGGGTACTAAGCTTTACTTACACTTATAGCTTATTAAGAACACTTATTTTGACATTTATTCCCAGCATCCTATATAGTGCCTGTAACAATAACTCATCAAACATAACACACAACATTTACAAAGAAACAAAATTCAAATAATAACAATCTTTTGACTACGAAAATAAACTATGCAATAAAAAATTATCCTATTTTCTATCAAATTAAATTAAATATATTCAATACATTGAAGATTAAAACGAATTAAATTCAGATAAACTTATTTCATAATTCGTATTACATTTTATGTTTGCCTATTAGTCATTCATTATTAGTCATTGCTTATTATTCGTCAGTTTGCTTATTAGTCATCGGAATTTCTCCTTATTCTTGATTCAGTGTTTTAGTGTTTACTTTTTTAGAATAGTGTAATTCTAATTTTGCTAACAATTTGAATGTCGGCCCCTCTTGATCTTGAGGCCTAGGCCCTAACCTAGTTAGCCTATAGGAAAATCTGGCCCTGCTGGTGAGTATTCGATCCTCGGGCGTATGCGCAAACACTGAATACTGTTTCAATCCGGCTGATAGTAGTATGCCTGCTGTGTCCAATCAAATAATATTCAGTATCATGATTTATCGCCTTTAATCTGCAGGCGATTCGTGCCTGTTCTTTGATGGTATTAAACAAAAACATTGTAATGTGAGTTGTAGAGATGATGATTCTGCAGGGCCTTATCCCCCCCCAACTCCTCCACCCCAACCCCCACCCCAAAAACGCAATCTAATAAGCTTCTAACAAATGATGAAATTGCAAATGTGTTGGTTGAGTTGTCGGACGAGTACCCCGAGCGATGTTAGTTACGACAGCGATGAAGAATTCATTCCTCTCCAAGGTGACCATGATATTTCGGATTGCATATCATTGCAATCAATTCATAATAATTCACTTATATTAAATATTTGATAGTGATAAAAAGTGCCACACAAAACAATGCATTTTGTCACCTATTAGTATTTTGCATTTTCATTATTTTATTTCATTTTTACGCATCACGCACCAGCGCGTAATGTGAGATTTAGAAAATAATTATGTTTTTACACCCATTCCACACTGGCACTTAGTCAAAATAACCAATCAGGAAATGCCTAAATATTACTTTAGTAATCAATACAATACAAACAATGTTTTATTACCACTTTTCAATTCTATTCGTTATAAAAAGTAAGTTGCCTTCTGGGAAAACCCATTTCTACGACCGGGCAATAACTGTCAACGCATCCTCACGTGGCCGGTAGTGAAAATAAGTTTAGTAATAATAGAAGCATTCAATAGTACTTTGACTTTTGGCATAAAGGACCGAGTGTCTGACGCTCGGTGCCACAGGTTTCGGGTTCGAGTCCCGACGATGCTATGGATGTTTGCAGGGTTTGGAATAAGGGTTTAATAATAATAATATAAGGGTTCTACTTAACCATTATTAAGTCGTAGGTCCCAGTCTACTAAGACTGTAGAGCGACGAACTAGAAGGGGGAGGGTAAGGCTGACAAACTTACCCCCACCCCTCTAGTTTGTCGCTCTACAGTCTTACTTATGGAGGATGGAGGAAGGTGGCACCATTTCGTCTCCGTTTCTATCGGCAATATATCGGGGACTGAATGGCCGTGTGGACAGCGCTTCGCGCTCGGTACCCCAGGTTTCGGGTTCGAATCCCAGCGGTGCCATGGATGTTTGTGGTGGTTCAGAATCCACTTTACGCCTAAATTCTCATCTCATATGACTGTAAGAGCGTCACGGAGCCCTGTCAGACTTCTCCCCCCACATCATTCCCAAACTGTATCGGGGCAACTCAGCTCTAGGCACAGTGTGTAGTGTACGTAGTGCAGTGTAGTAGTGCTTTCACTTACCAGGAATGTGGCCTGTGTACTTGGGTGCCACACAGCAATATCTGAAAGGTACAGCTTTCGGTCTCATGCGCATTCTGGGATCGGAATCGTACACTCTTCTGTCGCAAAGCGGCAGGACTCGGGTGCGCATCTCGGTGGCAGGCTTCCGGCATGTAGGCTGGGGGGGTGGGTGACTGGCATGTCTCCCCTGTCGTGCTTTGTGGTGCTCGTGGGGGTACTTGCGGCGCTCGTGCTCTGGAGCACCATCTGGAAAAAGGATTCACTTTAATCAGAAAATAAAACCGAACATTGCGTGTCTTAACAGTTTTTCTATCCAGCATCAGCGGTAAAAAAAAAAAAAAAAATTTTTCATGTAGACAATAATAATCATTGATGTAACGAGGATAAAAAATTGCTATATTTTTTTTTTTAGGAGAATAAAGCAATATTTGCTAACATGAAGAATATGTATTTTATTTCCTCCCTGTGAAATTAAAATTGGATTTTCTGAGTTCAAGGTCACATTTCGTGACATATGTTTTCTTTTTCAAAGTGTGGTTAATAGAATCGGAAAAGCTTTTTGTCTCTTCTGTAAAAAAAAAAAAAAAAAAAAAAAAAAAAAATTTTTTAACCATGGAAGTTCACATATGTGGACACTTAATTTTTATAACTAGAATTACTCATTAATAAAAATTTATGAGTAATTCTAGTTAAAAAATTAATTTATTACTGATTAATAAAAATTAAAGAAAATGTGATAGTAAATTATTCGCTACAGAATCTCTCAACAAGAATAATACAAATCTTATGCTTTGACTGCACTGTTAGCGGTATTTACGATGTACAGATAGGAATAGGAAAATAGCGTAGAGTAGTATTTGGACTGTGATTGTTGTGGGGTTATTTGAACAAATCGTTAATATCTGATAAAAATAATTCATATATTAAACATATTTAGTTTTAATAATGAATGCCCAGAATGTATGAAATCATTCCGTTATCATTATTAGTAATTAGTTATTGTTACTATTATTATTAGTAGTAGGGATTTTATAAATTATTATTAATGCTCAACGGGCACAAATGTGGATGTTATGATTTTTATGTGATTTTTTTTATAGTTTTCCCATTTATTTTTATTTTTTTAATTTCTATTAGTATAAAAATGAATAAATCGTAGTAAAAACAAAAAACAAAAAAAAAAAAAATCAGTTACTTTTTATCTCACTATAAAAAATCATCCTCGAAGAGGTTAAATGAAATAGAAACTTAAACTTGACGATCTTACATGATGCGAGGAAAATTGACTCGATAGCTTTTTGTTAGACTCAATTTTTTAAAGTAATTTCTTCTAACTTTTGATGTTAGTTAGATCATGAAAATTCTTACAAATGTATAATGTTGTAAAAGATTGAACGAATTTAAATATCGAAAACTACAGGAAAGCAGTTGTACACATAAAATAAAAGTTGACTTGCATTTTTTGAATAGTTTGTCCGTATTAAATCACCAATAATATGAAAATTGGAAATAAGACTAGAAAATTGCTATCAATATGCCTGCAATTTTCTTGAACTTGAAATGAAATATAGGCTCATGATTGTGCTCACTGATTTGAGCCTGCCCGTTCCTAATATTTGAAGCTGCCCCTTCTGCCCTACTCGTCGCCCAGTTGCAGACGAGTACGTGGAGTGATATTCGAATCCGATGTCGGCATTGTTGCAATCACTGTTTTCAGAAACGAGGAGACTCGATCGCGATTATGACAATGTATCTCGCACCGATAGTCATGCTGCCTGGAGGGAGTTTTACCGAGCTTTCTCCTATACGATACACAAGTGCCGGAGCAGTTACCCTTAAAAGTTGTCCTCTGTCTCCCTGTCAGGGTGCTGTTCTTGGTAGATATGGATGTTCCAACCATACCTGTTTAAATGGCAGCAAGCTACACAATCCTAACTCCGGGAATGAGGTGTGAAAAAAGAAAAACTACCAGTTCTAAAAATGTTTATTTCTTTATCTATGAAATTGATTTGCTTAAATATGATATATTAATATGGTGTTGTATATTATATTAATATGATTTATGTGAACCGTGGTAAAATGCAACATATCAAGAGGACCATTTCTTTTAACATCCCTCTTATTATTTCCCCCATATCCGTCACAGGGTTGAGACAGCTAACTCACTCCGAGGGTTCTGTCCACACTGAGCCAAACAGGTTTATAATTGGTTCGCGAGAAGTACTCATTTTCTCATCTGAGCGTGGCTTAAGAGTGAGAGATATAAAAGGATTTGTTTTTCGAGATCACATTAAAATGCTTGAAAAAACGTTCACGAGCTGCACTCGTGTCTCTCGCATTCAAATGTGAACGCTACTTAAGATGCAAAGCTAAGGAAACGAATTTTTGTAGTTACAAGACAAAAAACGTTGTTGCTATTGTGTATAATCCTCGGTGTCCTGCAGTTCTGGACGGACATCCCATGAGTAATCTATCTACTCATGGATGGAGTGGAAGGGGTCAGCATATATTGTGATGGAGCACCCATAGGTAGAAGTCTGACTTGCTCCGAGTTGCTGAAGAAGGAGGTCAGTGCCTTCTGGAAGGACTTTTTAGGTCGGAACTGCCCAGCATTTGCTTATCGTAGAGGAAAAAACCTGGAAAACTCCCACCAATGGGTGCTCGGACTAACGAGGCAAGATGCTGAATATTATAAACATCATCGAGTCTCCTAGTTTTTATTTGAAGAACAAATTGATTTTAATAAAAGCTGGCCTATTTGGAATAGTGTCGATAAATAAACGCAAAATGAAATGAAACCTACGCTTCTAGCTTATTAATTAAAAGAATAGTGCTATTAATGCAATAGCTATATTGTTATTACAGTCGGTCAAGAAATTATGACCACTTGAAATTCCACTCTTTTCCAACAAAGACAACATTTAATACAAATTTCAAAGGTGCAGGAAATGAAATAATTTTTGTAAGGTTCATCTAGCTTAAAGGGGGGAAAAAAAAAAAAATAAAAACAGATTGAATATTGAAACCTTTTCATGCTAACCAATTTTTCGAACTGTGTTACTCTTCGAAATGGTGCTACATAAATATAGGATCACTTTCGTTTTTCTAATAACGCACCGGAGTTTTGCTCAACTTCAGAGTTTAGCCTAAACCACCTGGAAAGAAAACAAAACTTCAAAAACTGAATCTGTTTTTCTTTGGAATATCAAAATGCCTCATAGAACTGAACGGTCTGAGTGCAAATACAAAAGGTTTCCTTATGCAACAGAAAAAAAAAAAAAAGATCTATAAATAATACAAATGGTTTGTTTATGCAACGAAAAAGAAGGGTCTGAAATGGAAATATAAAAATTTGCTTATGCAAACGGAAAAGAAATGTCTAAAATGGGAATACAAATGGTTTGTTTATGTAACGGAAAAGAAAGATCTGAAGTGGAAATACAAATGGTTTGTTTATGTAACAGAAAAAAAGGTCTGAAGTGGAAATACAAATGGTTTGTTTATGTAACGGAAAAAAAAGGTCTGAAGTGGAAATACAAATGGTTTGTTTATGTAACGGAAAAGAAAGGTTTGAAGTGGAAATACAAATGGTTTGTTTATGTAACGGAAAAAAAAAAGGTCTGAAGTGGAAGTACAAATGATTTGCTTATGTAACGGAAAAGAAAGGTCTGGAGTGGAAATACAAATGGTTTGCTTATGTAACGGAAAAGAAAGGTCTGGAGTGGAAACACAAATGGTTTGCTTATGTAACGGAAAAGAAAGGTCTGAAGTGGAAACACAAATGGTTTGTTTATGTAACGGAAAAGAAAGGTCTGAAGTGGAAATACAAATGGTTTGCTTATGTAACGGAAAAGAAAGGTCTGAAGTGGAAATACAAATGGTTTGTTTATGTAACGGAAAAGAAAGGTCTGAAGTGGGAAGACAAATGGTTTGTTTATGTAACGGTAAAGAAAGGTCTGAAGTGGAAATACAAATGGTTTGTTTATGCAACGGTCAAGAAAGGTCTGAAGTGGGAATACAAATGGTTTGTTTATGTAACGGAAAAGAAAGGTCTGAAGTGAAAATACAAATGTTTTGTTTATGTAACGGAAAAGAAAGGTCTGAAGTGGAAATACAAATGTTTTGTTTATGTAACGGAAAAGAAAGGTCTGAAGTGGAATACAAATGGTTTGCTTATGTAACGGAAAAGAAAGGTCTGAAGTGGAATTGGTTTGTTTATGTAACGGAAAAGAAAGGTCTGAAGTGGAAATACAAATGGTTTGTTTATGTAACGGAAAAGAAAGGTCTGAAGTGGAATTACAAATGGTTTGTTTATAACAAAAGAAAGTTTGCAAATGGTATGTAACGGAAAAGAAAGGTCTGAAGTGGAAATACAAATGGTTTGTTTATGTAACGGAAAAGAAAGGTCTTGAAAAAACCATTTTGTATAACCAAAAGGTTCTGAAGTGGAAACACAAATGGTTTGTTTATGTAACGGAAAAGAAAGGTCTGAAGTGGAAATACAAATGGTTTGTTTATGTAACGGAAAAGAAAGGTCTGAAGTGGAAATACAAATGGTTTGCTTATGTAACGGAAAAGAAAGGTCTGAATTGAAATACAAATGGTTTGTTTATGTAACGGAAAAGAAAGGTTTGAAGAGGGAATACAAATGGTTTGTTTATGTAACGGAAAAGAAAGGTCTGAAGTGGAAATACAAATGGTTTGTTTATGTAACGGAAAAGAAAGGTCTGAAGTGGAAATACAAATGGTTTGTTTATACAATGGAAAAGAAATGTTTGAACGTGAAATAAATGAGATTCTTAATCGTTCCCAAGCCTACTATTCACAATGTTTTCAGTAAAATTGAATTGTGTGAAAAGCATAAAACAATGATCAACTCGTGATTATAGGCAAATTTGCAGGGGAAAAAATGCTTCGTGGCATGTTTACATTTTTAAAATGATTGCTCTCATGAAAAGTAGGCAAGAGGCGAAACAGCGCCAACTCTAGTGTGAAAAGCTCGGGAGATGTTTGCCCCCCACTTTTTTGTTCCTGAAGGATAAAGGGGGTGTGTTCTATTATATTACTACTGTATGGTCTAGAAGCATTACTGGAAAAAGGTTTTATGAGGCAGTCAAGAATCGCTGAATTTACCTTTAAATATACTATCCTTGAAAATAAGAAGAATGGTTCATACCCGGGTATCCCCTCGAAATAGAAATAAGCAGGAGCAACGAATCCAAACTGGCCCATGGAATGAACGGGTCCGTTTCTGTCGTGTTCTCTGTGATCGCCGGATCGGAAGCAGTGCTCCATGTAATCCCTGCAGTGCCCGTCGAATGCGCGATCGTCATATTCTGCTGGCGTGGAGAACCTGGTGTTGCGTCTCTTCGGGAAGCACCGGTGTCGAGTGTTGGACAGTCTTTCTTTGAGCAGCTCGTGAGGTCTTTCGAGGAGGATTTTTCGTGTTGCTTTTCCGTAACTTTGTCCGTAGTGTTCGGGCATCTTCGGGCAGAACCCTGTGTAGCTGTTTTAAAAAAATGTTAAAGTGTACCTCTAATGAATGCATTTCAAGGACATTTTCATTGTTCCAAAAATGTTAAATCTTCAGTAATATTTGATAAAATATTCAAAATATCGCTAGTAACTACTAACTAACTCGCTAGTAATCAACTGCGTCGACGAAAAACCTACTCTTCCCCATGTTTTGATAGTCAATGAATTTCACAGTAAAATTGCAGAATAGTACGTTGTGATTTGGCGTCAAAAAATCTTTTTTCGCCAAAGTGCGCCAAGTAACGAGTTACAATTATAAGTGAAATGAATTGTAAACAGTACAAGAAACTGAGTTATCACATTTGGCGACTTATCGCCCAGCTGGCTCCACAAAAAAAATTACCAAATTCTAATGGCCAGTATTTTGCGATTGGCTAATATCACTTTTGTGTTGAATAAAAAAATAATCTAGATAAGAAAATTTAAGCCAAATCGCAAAATGGGAGCCATTGGGATTTAGCGACTTTTTATAGTACCAACTGAACGATATGTCACCAAACCAAGCCAAGGTTTCTTGTATTGTTTGCAATTCACTTCACTTACAATCGCAACCCGTTACTTGGTGGACTATGGCGAAAAGAATTTTGATTCCAAATCCCAACGGCCCCTGTTCTTCGATTTTACCGAAAAATACATCCACGCTAAAGCATTATTGAAAAATATCCTAATTTGACTTGCATGAAATACTTTCCTAATATTTAAGTATTTGCTTTTTTTCTTTTTTTATCCAAATCTAGGAATCTATTACGTGAGGTTTGTAAATAAAGTTGGGGAGTCTACGACGTTTGATGCTCCTGTTATTTTTGAGATTTTTTATTTTGGCAGTTTTGAGGCCTTTCTCCAAAATTCGCCAGTAATTAGAGTAACGAGCAGAGTTGCCTTCGGCGTTGGCTAATTTGTCGCGAAATTAAAGGGCATGCAACGTCGAAGAATCCCTTAAATTGGCGATGAAATGACTGGAAACTCTGCACTTTAGGGTTCCGCTTGTTTGCTATTTTTTCCCTTGCGGTTTTCGCCAAGTCCCCTACTAAACAAACAATAAAAGCTGCTGAAAAGAAATGCTTATCGCTTTTTGGTTATTTCATTTGGCGTAGAAAAGTGATTTGGCGAAATTGAACTGGAGGAAGCGGAATCCTCAAACGAACCATTAAGAAAGCAACGGCTACGGTTCTGAACAAAAGCATTATATTATTTTTTTTTTTAGGTGCTTACGTATTCACGCCACTGCAGCAGAAGGTGCGCTAATGCGCCAATAAAGAGCTGCCAATGGGCCAAAATAGAGACTGTTTTGAATCTATGTTAAATTCTATATCGACCCATTTTCCTCCGAAACTGATTGACTACTTTTGTTTTTAAATAAAGTGTTTTGGATTTTGAAAGTGTTTTGATTTTAAATAAAGTGTTTTGTATATTTTATGATTTGTTGCAAAAATTTTAGGTGTAGATTGGCGGCACTTAAAAACCGCCAAATCTGTAGCTGCGGTGGCGTTAATACGTGAGTATCTTTTTTATTTAAAACTTTAGGTTTTTAAGAATTTTTGGCGGATTTCATGTGGTATTTTAAAGACTCTACTCATAACGAATTTTATAAATCACCAAACATTAAAAAAACCCCGCCTATTAGATAGGTTTGTTAAAAATCCAACTTTTTAAAATAATTTTTTTTTTAAAGTGAAATAAATAAGTAATGATAAAGTCCAATTTGTAAACTAAATTTTAAAAATTGTGGGATAAAAAGAGATCGAATGAAAAATTTAATACTTACCCTGGAATATAATAATTGTAATCTTTCATTTTGATGTAAAAATTTTGTAGTTTTAAATCAGATAATTAGTTAAAAAAATTATTTATGTGAATTTAATTTTTAAAAACTATTTGTTTAAATGATTTTAATTAATTAGAGGGTAGTTTTAAAACTCCCTTCAGGATTAAAATTTTTGATGGTTAATTTTGAGGAAGACATTTTGAAAATAAAGAATTGGGGTTGTAGTTGTTGCCAAATGTTTTACTTGAATATAATTTAATTAAATTTATTCCACGTGTTTTCACACGAATCATATTTAAACGAGCAGTGTAATAGAAACAAATGAAAAAAAGTTCAAATTTCTTTGTAAAATATAATAGATTTTTAAGAGGTATTAAGATTGCCCTATCTCTATAAAGTCATCATATATCTGTACCTTTTCTTAGATACTATGATGATTAGAAGTATCAAATTTTTATGAGTGTTAAAATGACATATTTTAACTTTTCATAACTTTCCTTAATTAAAACTGATAATATCAGGCCGTAACAAAAGTTATGTCCACATTTTTTTAAGGATAATTATGACATGATAATACCATCTTAATTTCTTACTATTTATAATAAATTGGTGAAACTTATATTAAAACGTTAAGCGCAAAAGGCAATGATTTCTCGATAATTCAAAACCTGTGCTACAATCCTTGAAGTGGTCTGCCTAAAAAAATGAATCTTTTGTGTATAAGATTTTTTTTTTTTTTTATCCTACATCCAGGGCGGATTTAGAAGAAAAGAGGCCCTAGGCTATTCCACTTATGAGGCCCTTTCACCTCCCATTTTTAAGTTTGTAAATTACACGAGAGATAATAGAATACATCATTACTGTGATATATATCAATATGTTAAATGAAACATGTTGTGATTTGTACTAATCTTTATAAAAAAATGGGGGCACGGATAATAAATAAAAAAAAAAAAAAAGATCGAGAACACTTATTTGGACATTTATTCTCAGCACCCTATATAGTACCTGTAAAAATAACTAATCAAACATAACACACAACCTTTACAAAGAAACAAAATTCAAATAATAAAAATCTTTGCCCCCGAAAATAAAATATGCAATAAAAATTATCCTATTTTCTTTCAAATTAAATGAAATACATTCAATACATTGAAGATTAAAGCATATTCAATTCAGATAAATTTATTTCATAATAATTCGCATTTAAAGTTTAAGTATGATTTATAATAATTGTTATTATTCTCCTTATTTTCGATTCAGTGTTTTAGTGTATACTGTTTTTAGAATAGTGACATTCTAATTTTGCTAACAATTTGAACGTAGGCCCCTCTTGATCGTGAGGCCCTAGGCTGAAGCCTAGTTAGCCTATAGGAAAATCCGGCCCTGCCTACACTTATTGGTGGCTGTTGAGCCATACGACGACGAGCCTCCCAGTAGCGTGCTGTAATGTCATGAGGCACATCGATAAGTTCAGTGCAGTTACTGTATCCACTCATTTGTAGGAATTCTACTATGTCCATGGAAAATAAAAACTCATTTATCTTGTTTACTTGCGTCCAATACTTGCATAAGCGAGTCCTATTTGGGGATCTACTGCTCCGTCGAATTTCGAGATCATACAAAGACTTGAAAATAAAATCCCACGTATGATTACAAATTCGCCCCATTTTTTTCCGAAATGAGGATATCAGACATGCTCTTTCCCTCCCAAGTTTTAAACAATTTGTGTATAAAACTGCAAAAAAATTTTATAATTTCATTCCAAATATTAATAATTCCGTTTTGAATGATCTAAGCAACTATGTTTACGACATTTCTGATTTTAAAAATCTCAAAAGACCTCGCGCTGTTCTGAATATTATTCATTAACGTTCCGATATCCTCCTTTCCGAATTACCATGCAGTTTCTCCACTGAGTTACAATTTCCCAATTCAGTCACAATTTAATGATTGAATGTTCCTGTAGTTTAATATAAATTATACAACAAGCCATGGCATTTTTCGTTGTGCATCCATAGTTGTTAGGGCACCTTGTAATAAAAAGCTAAAGTTTTAAAGGAGAAAAAGAAAAAAAAAAAAAAAATATGTTGTGCACCGTTCAGCAAATTATGAAATCTTACCTGAAACAAACGTAGTCCCTCTCGAGTTCATCAGTGAATTGTCCTAGAACATTCCCTAGGGGTTGGTTGTTTTACCCATCGCTGGCATAAATTATAGTAATTGTGTCATGGTATAGCCCAGGGATGGGCAAACTATGGTCCGCCGAAGGTTCTATCCGGCCCGCGGATGGAATTTTAATTTGCCGGCCCGAGGCAAATTAAAAGTAATATATATAATATATCCATCTCCTTTTCTACTTTGAATAAATATATTTTTTTTCTTCCTTTTTTCAAAGGACTGGTGATCTTTTTACTTTCTATTTTTGTTCTACAAAATATAAATCGACGGAAATAGCAAGCACAGACAGCTTTCAATCGGTAAAGTGTTAAAAGTTGTTGGTAAAGTGTTAAAAGCGGAAGTTCTTTGTTAGTTATAGCTGTAGATTGGCGCCAACATGTTAGAATTTTACAAATCATTCTCGAAAGTAAGTTTCCCAAATTCAATATCTCACGCCCAGAAAATCAGTGCTATGTTTGCTTTCATCTTTTATATGTGAACAAGTGTTTTCAACTTGAACCTTAGAAAGAATTATTTCAGAAGTAGACTGACAGATGAGCATTTAGCCTCGTTCCTTAGAATCAGTACATTTCACTACGAACCTCAATATAAGGAACTTTTAAAAATGAAATCGCAATTTCATTCATCTCATTAACATATTTAACATATTTAAATTGTAATACTTGTATGTTGTTTTTAAAATTTTCGAAAAATTTATCTTGGCCCGACAAACTTTTTTTTTTTTTTTTTTTTCGGTTTTTGGCCCGCGACAAAAAAAGTTTACGCATCCCTGGTATAGCCCATACTCACCAAGCTAATTTATTTTCTCGTATTATTTTAATCGTGTCTAAACTGGGGTGAAAGCGGCTATAAAAATATTTTGTGGACGTGTCTTTATTGCGTTTAATCCAGTGTCCTTGCAGTGTGGGACGGACACCCCATGAGTAATCTACTCATGGATGGCGGGAAAGGGGGCAGCTTCTGCTGTGATGGAACAAGCGTGGAAAGAAGTTGGACTTGGCTCCATGACGCTGAAAAAGAAGGGCAGTCCTTCCGAGAGGACTATTAGGGAGGAGCTACCCAGCATTTGCGTATCGTATGGGAGAAAACCTGGAAAACTTATTCATCTTGATTCATAATGGTATGTAATATACATCCACACATGATTGATTTATGTTCTGGTGCCTAATCCTCAGTGTCCTGCTGCGCGGGATGGACATTCCATGTGTACTCATGAAAGGACGGAAAGGAGGCAACTTCTGTTGTGAGACAGCACCCGTAGGTAGAAGTCTGACTTGGCTTCACGTCGCTGGAGGAGGGCAGTACCTTCCGGGAGACTTTCAGTAGGAACTACTCCGCTTATACGTATCGTATACGAAGAAACCTGGAAAACTCCCGCCAGGTAGAAAGACTCACAAGGCAAGATGCTGAACATCCCAAACGTCATCAAATCTTCTCGTTTTTTTTTAAAACAGTGTCTATAGTAAAGTTGCCAGAGAATTGAATCTCAGCCAACGGCGCATGGCGCAACGCGCCACGAATCGGATGGACGTATCTTGACTGAGAAAATCATTTCATGATTGTCATTGTATAGTAGACACTTCTTCGAATGGAAGATCTAAAAGTCTTTGATCTAAAACGCTTTAAAAACAAATGGTGCTAAAACAGAAAAATAATGGTTTCTTGTTTATAAAAAAGTGACAGGAATAATATGACATATTGTTTTTAAGATCATTTACATGTTTATTGAAAACCGCCATGCTATTCATAAAAGTACTCACCAAGTATTCGCTCATTTATTAGTCTTCATATCAAAACTGAAAAAAAAAGTGTCTGGATACAGATTTCAGTCAGACATCTTAAATTTTAATCTTCTTACTAAAACTTTTAATCCTAGTTTTGCAACTTAGCGAAGTCCCGATCTTTGCAAATGTTCTTTTGCGTCTAATTTTATATCTTCTCTAGTTTTATATCATCTGATATAATCCTCTTTCTGAGAAATTGTCTGACATCCCCAAGGCCACCCACTGCTTTCCTGTTTAATTTTTAAAAACAAATCAATGTATGTTTTGAACAGGCAAATCTAGGTAGAAGGAAATAGGAAAAGTACACTCATGTCCATAAATTAAGGACAATGAAGTTCAGGCAAAGAAAGAGACAGAAGCAAAACCAATTTGACTTATTTGTAAAGTCTATTTATTAAACAAAAGGTAAAGAGCAAAAAGATGCTATATGTTTGACATAATTAATAAAAATTATGATTTTTACTCCCTGGAGCAAATTTCAAAAAAGAACCTATTTACAAAAAAAGTATAACATGGTTAGTATGATGGTTAATGTGGAGTATGTCTCCCGGACGATGCAATGCAGGCCTTACAACGCCTAGGCATGCTGAGTATCAAATTATCAATCTGATCTTTGAAATATTACACCACTCATCAAGCAATGCCCTCCGAAGTTCCGGTTGACAGGTGGGAGGGGGTTGACGGGCTGCAATTCGTCGGCCAAGCATATCCCACACATGCTCTATTGGATTCAAGTCCGGTGAGTATGCTGGCCAATCCATACGGGTGATATCCTCCAATTGAAGGCATTCGTCTACAATGTTTGCACGGTGAGGACGGGCTTTGTCATCCATAAACAGAAATTTAGCACCTATGGCGCCCCCAAACAAACGTACATGTTGTTCCAGAATGACATCCCGATAGATGTGGCCTGTCATCGTTACACTCTGAACATGCAGGTCAGTTCTGGAACCAAGAATAATTCCTCCCAAAACGAGCCATCCACATTCCAGTCGTCCGATAATTCTACCACGTAAAAAATCATCCAAATGCTTCCTTTGTGCCATAACTATGCGGTTATTCGACTGAAAGGCTTTTAAAGAACTTGTGAACCATTTTACTTTTTGCCATCATTCCTTATATACTCCTCTCTTACACTCGTCATTGTGACGTACTATCCGCGCCATCTGGTGATTTCCTGTAATTTGCATATTCTTCTTCAAGATGTGTGTGATAACTCTGCAAGTGAAATTTTTATTTTAGCGTTCAATTTCTGTGTGATTCTGAATTATCCTTAATTTATGGACATGAGTGTAAATAAATAAGATTACCTATAAAATTACTTGTTTATTTTATAACAAGTGTGCATTTTATATTATATAATATTCGAAATTCAATTAATGATTCAATTGAAATCCCGTATTTAACGTTTCATAAATGTATAATTTTTAAATTTTGTTGACTTTGAATGGTGCAAGTCCATTTGAGGTCATCAAAAAGTATAAATGTCTTTTAACTAATACTTAAAAAATGATCGTATTATAAACTTAAATCAATTTAATATTTAAAAAAATTAAAATGAGCGCATTAATAAATACCATTATTTTTCAAACCATTCAAATACAAATCCTTAAATATCTCCATATAATACAAAATGGACTAACACCACTTTCAGGGAAAACGACTCAAATGGCTATGAATAATATCTAACAAATGATTTTTGCCAAAGGCTTAATTAATTTATTTTTAATCCAGTTCGATAATTTCATGCTTTCTCGCTGAAACCTTTTATTTATCTCATGTAAATCAAGACCTAAATGATTTACGTAGGTTAATTATACTGGATGCAAAGAGGATATTGTAAATTGAGAATATTTCAAAATTAAAATTTAGATATTTGTTTGGATTTGTCAAAAATCAGCCGTGCCAATTAATTTGATAAGTGAGTATTAGCTGAATAGCTTGAAAAGAATTATATTTATTTATAAGTAAATACGATTTAGACTAAATTGATATCAGTAAATAAAATGTTCGAAAAAAATATGTAAATGAAGGATGAAAAATTAGAAACCAAATAAAAATTCGTAAATAAGTTGAAAAAAAATATAATTTGTTAGAAAATATATGCAAATGAAGGATGAAAATGTACTATCAATATTTCAAAGAAAAATCACAAGAAAGAAATTTGGTCCTATACAACAAAAAATAACACGTGGGGGATTTTTTTATAATCATGAAATATATAGAGAATATGATGAAATTGATATTGTGAGAATTGTAAGGGCATCTCGTATTAGATGAATGGACCATGTGTTTAGATAAGATGATATACTTTCAGCCAAAAAGAAAACTTTTTCGAGAATTGAGGGAATAAAAGCGAAAAGAAAGACCACTCATTAGGTGGATTGATAATATCAAAAATGATCTAAAGTCAATTCACGGCCAAATAGTCTGGATGGAGGAAACTTGGAAAGACAGCCTTAGCCTGTAACAGGCTGTGCTACTCAAAAAAAAAAATTGTCAACATGTGATACTGTTTACACTTAAAAGCATAAATATTATTGGTAATTAGGAAAGGTATAATTAATTTCATACCTGTTATCCAGGTTTATTTCTGTCATTTCATTTACATAAAAATTGTAACTATATTTCTGTTAGACATTGATGTTTGCTATTATTCTCATTTGTATAAATTATTATTGTTATTCAATACAATTTTTTTATTCTTCTTAGAAATAATATTGTAATTTGATTTCTGTTTGGTATTATGGTTTCTATAATTCTCATCCATTATTATTCTTAATCTTTACTATTTTTTGTCTTTTCATTATTTTAAAAGTATTAAATTATTTGCATCCTCTTAATTATTTATATAAGTGATTTTTGATTATTATATACTTACTTAACTAATAATATAATTTTCCATGTATTAAAATATTCGCTCCCTTGTCTACCAACTTCACAAACTTTCTTTTGATTCATTCATTGCGAATGCAATACCATATTACAAGCACTACATAATAATTGGGAAATTCTTGGTGAATAAATGATAAAGACAATGGAAAAGTACCCAAAAATAAAGTGCTTCTTTTTGGGATTAAGTTTCATATATTTATAATAAATAAATACCCAAACAGAAACTCCTTCTTTAAGAATGTTTAATTTATATTAGATAATTCCCCTTTTTTAACACATATATTTTTTTCTCTAAAGAAAAATTGTCAATTATAATGATTTTAGTGAAACAATTAATGATCATGCATATTATCAATCATAGATTAACAAGTTGACCAATATTTTAGAAAATTAAGAAGAATAAAGAATTATCAAATTTCCATGTAATAATGATTGATTAAATATAAAGACCTATCATGCCTTCAAAAGAAATATTAGATTCCTCATATGACAGAAAAAACAATAGTTTTTCATCTTTCTCATAATTTTAATTTATAAATTTAAACCCCTTTAAAAACTCAATTTGAGAAATGATAGTTTACTACCAATGATTTAAAAATTTCAATTAACAGAGCCATTTGCATTAATTGGATTTTTAGGCTGACAATTAAAAATTTTGAAAAACTTTATTAAATTAAGGATTTTTTTTTTTTTTTTTCATTTTGGCTACTAATATATGGCTATATTTGTCTAATCTATAAATCATTCATTTCATTTACTTAGGAAATAAAAGTATTCAAGCAACTTCTGCTTTAAAAATGTTTGTCGAATGAAAATTTAATTTAACATTTCAACATACATAAAGGTGAAATATTCTTTTTGCAATGAATATGAATAGTACTAAAATAAATATATGAATATGACACATGGATTAAATAAAAACTTCATAGGAAATTTATTATAATACAAAAATATATAATTGATGTTTATGCAATAACTATTCTTCTTGAACAACATTTCTCTTTCGTTCACAAACAAATGGAACTGTTCCAGGTTTTGAATGAGCACGACGATTGGCTTCCCTAAAATTGAAGGAAAATAAAAACATTTATATTTTATTTATTCAAAAAAACAATGTCACATAATAATAATACTTTTCATTAATAACAACAGATCATCTTGAATATATATTAGTAATAAAATGATTTTGAAACCATTATTTGTAACTATTTTAAAAGGTTTTGTAAATAGAACTTTATAAGTGGCCCTTACATATTTCTTTTATCGACAAGTAACATTTGTTCTCAAAATTTTCAATTAGATTTTTTACATTGGATTCCCATTGTTTCCCAGCTTATTTTTTATTTCAATGTATTAATCAATCATAATACAACTTCTATTTCAATAATTAATTAACAAGAATGAAATGTTAAAATCTCCAGAATGTTTAAAGCATTTCACACTAAATATCCACACAATAAAAATTAGAAACCAAATGCTACCAAAATTATTAGTTTAGTAGATTAAAAGGATATAAGGGATTCTAAATATCACAATATATCTAATAAATTAACAAAAATACAAATTTTTTAACGAAATTTAAAAGTTACGGATGACATGAAACATCCTTATTTTTTTTTTACTTAAAATAATTTTTATATTAAAAGATAATAATAGGAAATAGTATCAAAATGTCACTAAAAAGTATTAAAGGAAATTTTAAGATAAACATTATTTAATAAATAAAATGAACATCATAGTTTCAGCGACATACTTTCTTTTTCTGTGATTCCACCATGATGCGATGCTTTTTGGTGGCATTATATACATGTTTGGGAACATGCCTGTGCCTGGCAATGCGCTGAACCTGGGGATGGTTAGCAAACTTCTGCTTCAGTTTTTCAGAGGTGTCAAGTGCCATGCGTTCTCTATAAAGCCATCTGAACGAAAAAACAACAACATTAATATGAAGCAAAAAAGAAATACATTATACTATAAACTTCAAAAACATGAAAATAGTACACTAAACCATTGCTGAATACGGATTTGTAGAACAGAATTTCGAACATGTCGTTTATTTTAATAGATTCCTTCTAAGCTGTTAGAGTTTTCGTACTCTGTATGCTGCAGATATAGATGAATACATCAAGAAATGACAAATGAAGAAATGGATAATCTTATGACACTTCAAAAATAGCAATATTGAAGAAAAAGATAAAGTGGCTTTAACTTACAAGAATGGTTAAAAAAGGTATAGGAACTGTCTGATTTTGTAATGGAGTAAATATATATATATATATATATTTACTCCATTACATAAACGTACAAACGTAACATACAATTTTTGAATTTTTGTGAGTGGCATTGAAAACTTTGTGCTCCTTAACACCAAAGCTTTAAAGAATTGTGTTGGTTATTAACTGAGCAAAAATCACTAGCTTCAAAAAAAAAAATTGTATGTTACGTTCTTATTAAGCAGCACTAAAAGACCTTATTAAATTAATTTTGTTCTTTTTTCTTTTAATTAAAAGAATATTTAGGCTTGTTTAAATTATATAATTTTTTATTTCAACTATGCCTAGTGCCCTTTTCCATAGGGCATTTCCTTTGTCGAATGTAATTCCACCATATATTAAAGTTGTATTTGACCAAGATTTACTGCAATAATAAAAAAAAAAAAAATCTAACTATTAATTAAAAATATTTTTTTATATACAAAGTATGTAAAAAAGCCTTTAAAAATTCATCATAAAAAAATTAATGGCTGCAAATGTGACTTTAATCAACCAAAAAAAAAAAAAATTAATAAAAACAAAAAATAGGAGAAAATTCAATTGAGGAAAAAAAACCATTTTATTAATTGAAAATGCTTTTTTTAACTACACAATTTAAGAAAACATAAAAAATTATTTAATATACCATGATCAAACATTTAATATTTATTAAAAACTTATTAGCAAGACAATGCAGATGAATGCTTAATATCACTCATTCAATAAATATTTTTTGAGATACTTTAGTGTCTTTTTTTCTTGAAATGGGAAAATTTGTCTTCCGATAAAAAATATATATATTGAGAGATTAGAAGAATTTTGAGAAAATCGGAAAATCCCTTGCATGTATGGAATTTAAAGGAATGATATCATTGAAAAAGAACAGATAAATAAATATCTTAATCTTATTTCATTAACTGAGTTTAGAATCTTTTAAATTAAATAGCTAGTGAGCATCTCTGTAACATGAAAATAATTGTTTATTTTAAGAACAAATTAATTTTAAAGGATGAAAGTTTTTTTTTTTTTAAATTTTTTTTTAACTGGGGAAAAAAAATCAAAATTTGATGCTTACTGCAAAAAAAAAAAACGTCTATAAAAAAATTAAACCAGATTTTTAAATTTCATTTTATAAAGTTGAAAATTTAAAATTCTTTTGCATCATGAAAATTTTGAATCTGGCTCTTTTACAAACTGAATATTTTAGTAAAATTTTGAAAATAAATATATGAACACTGAAAATATTTGGTATCATTCATTATTTTAATGAACAATTATTGTAATAAGCATAGAAGGTGTGGCAGTTAATAATTAATATTTTTTCTTAAAAAAGCATGTTCATTTGGGAGAAAAAAAATTATGCCTTTTTAAGTTTGCAAAACCCTTTAGAATCACCCTTTATATCAAAAGATTAAGTTGAAAAAAATGTAGATTTTTAAACAAATAGATTAGTATAAATTGAATGCTCAGAATTTAATATATGATAGACTTACTGGACCAAGTTTTTCAGAAGCCTTTGCTTTCCACATACGAATGTTCATTTCATCAGAACCCGAAAGTATATATTTATTGTCCAAGGACCAGAGGATACAAGAAAGCCTTTGCATACGTTTTGTATGATAAACTTCTCTAAAGTAAGGAAAGTATGTTAATTTTAAAGTTACTATAAAAATAATGGCTTTTATACAATTATGTTAATAATAATTTGTAACTATATGACAACTTTCAAAACAAAATAAAAGTTTTTATTATATAAGTTAAAAACAATAATTTTAATCTAAACAATTTGATTCCGAATAGGATCAGGATGTCAAAATAAGTCCACTTACTGTTAATTATAATAAGTAAAAGCATAGAAATAGTAACTATAACATTCAATAAAAGGAAAAACATTTACAAGGTATTTAATAAAAAAACAACATCATAGATATTTAATTTTTTAATATTATATCCAACATATTATTCATGGGTAGAATAATTATATTGTTTTTTTACATTAATAATTTATATTATTCTTATAAATATAAAGACGTCCTCCTTACATTTATAATAATATTTTAATCTTTAAGTACTAATATGGATTGAAGTAAAAACTAAAATGATTTTTTAGTATGCAATTCTTGCCTTTTCCTTTTTTCAATTTGAAACGCCAACTATTTTTACATCGTTGTATTATTTAATGCTTATTTAACAATATATTGAAGCTATCAATTTATAAGTACAGATATTAAAAGACATTCAGGATTTGGAAACAAAGTATTTCTTAAAATCCAAAACAAGCCCATTGATTCAAAACCATTTGTCATGATTTTGTATTCGCAATAATCTTTAAACGTGAATCTTCAGCAATTAATCATAATTAATGTTTAAAAAAGTATTACCTGCTTCTACCAGAATTTAAAGGAAATATTCTGAGTGTTTTATCATAGCTCCCTGAAACAAATTCTTTACCAGTAGGCGAGTAATCAACATCTAAAACTAAAATAAAAAAACAAGATAAATGATTGAAAACTGAGCAATCAATACAATAATTTTATAGCATTTATCTTATATGAAACCACAATTAATAATAATTTAATAATCTTTTTCCTCTTAAAAAATCACTCACACACACACACACACACACACACACACAGTAAAGAATAAAAGACTTGAATCCTGCTCATGTTAAATTCACACAATTAATGTATTTCAAAAGCACACAGAATGAAGGAATACATATAATAAAGAAAGCTGCAACACAAAGTAAATAACATGTTATTCATAGTCATAAATTAGCCAATGTTCTAAAAATGATGATTTAAAATAGTCTTGCATCTTCCTAAAAATAACTACATTCAACCTAGTACCTACATTTTTTTAACATAAATTTTCTAAAGTTTTGATCCAGATTGTAGATTAGTTAATCTTTTTGTGTAATTTAAAATACTTTTATCTAAGATATATAATTTGATAGTGTTTATTTGATTGATAATGGCTTTATAATTTTTGTCACAATATCAGCTATAGTCTTTAAAATGTCTAAAAAGAAATTACTTTTATCTAATCGCAGAATAATAATTTTAGATTTAGATTTTTTTTTTTTTTTAAAGTTTTAGGAACTTCATATGTTAAAACACAAATCACTAAGATCTTAATTTAAACAACTAATATGAAATACATATTTCTAATAGTGGGCTGTACAATATTAAAGTTTATATAAATAAATTTTACTCTCCTAGTTTAAATAAATATATCTTTATTTTTTATACTTTTTTTTTATTATTTAAATTTTTCAGCAATTCAAATAAATTATTATGGTAATAAAATAATTTTAAATAATGGTAACACTAGAAAAAAAATTATGTATAAATTATTGATTATAAATAAGCATTTTAAAATTAAGGTCTTTTAGAATTTCCATTTTAAAACATTTTTTTATAATATAATATCAAGATTATGTGTATTTGATATGCAGTAATTTCAAAGCATATATTATACGTTATAAAATGTAATCTTATATTAACATGATTATACACAAACGTTTTTAAAATTTAAGTAAGTATGAATACTTCCAGAAAAACTTCAATTTATGAAATTATAACAACCCTAATCAATTTCAAATAATACAAAACTACATTGGTTAATAAAATTTAATTAATTTCAGCAAAATTTTAAACAATATACAACATAACTTACCAATAAGACGGTAAGTAATTAAAATAATAATTCATGTACTTAAGATTATATTCTGTTAAATAAGAAAGCATATAATAAATGACATTTAAAGCACATCAAGTTATATTATTAAATTTAATATAAAAATAATTTAATACAATATTATAAGTTTCAAACATAATACAAATATTTAATAGAATTTGAAATACACACAGTAAGATGTATTTTTTAAAGGCTAATTGTTTCACTTTCTCTTTACAGAATTTTACATACAATTCTTAGTAATGTAAAATGCAGTTGAGTGAATTAATATATCTCTCTTCCCAAACAGAATAAATTTTTCTTTCACTTGTTCTGTCCCACGTAAAAGAGATTTTGTTTTTTAATTATCAAAAAATAAAAACAACCAAGACATCACAAACTTGAATAAAAGTTTTTTGGTATAATAATAAGTATTTAAAAATTTATATATATCTAAAATTACTAACAATAAAAATAAGAAAAGGAAGAAAGAAAAATTTGTAGCAGAATTCAATACAAAAGCTAATCTTTACTCCCAAAAAAAAAAAAAAAAAAAAAAAAAAAATGAAGTATAAATTTATATGCATGCATTTTAATCAATTTATTCCAAAATAAGTTATTTAAGAAAACTTAATTGGAAGAGAATATTAAAAGTAAAATGAATGTCACATTTTTTGTCTATTTTGAACAATATAATATCTTTATAAATATGCAAATTTTTCACAAGAAAAAAAAGTAATATAGAAGAATCTTTCAATTATTCTATTTTTCTTTTTATGCAATATACTATTGTCAATTACAATTTATAATATAATTAGTACAATTACAAAAAGCATAAGTTAATAGTTTACAATAGTTGAAAGCATAAGTTAACAGTTACCAGCTGAAGTGTGGTCTTTATGAACTTGAACAGGCATGTCTAACTTTCTTGTATCAAATGAATATAAACTGTAACAAATAGAAACATTAGACTTTATCAACAATATTATATGTTGTACTAACTGCCAATTATAAGTTAATAACTACAAAATATATAACTACAGATTCTAGATGATATTAAATAAAACATTAACAGCAATGAACTGTGTATAATGAATGTTATTAATTATGCACAGAAAAATAAATGGGAACATTTAAAATTATTTTTACATATTAAATAGGACAAATAATCACAGACAAATGTGAAGAAATCAAACATCACTTATTTAAGCCAACCATTTTAAAAAACACCAATAGTGAAATTTTCCTATGGAAGAATATATAATTAATTACTTATAATCTTCTGAGGCTGCAACAAACATAAAAGCTTCCATTGGATTCCAAGATATTGCATTTGTACACAATTTCATTACTACCTAAAAATCAAGAATAAAACAAATATTTTAAATATAAATTTATCATTGCTAGAAACAAATAAAATATACAAATTATATAGCTTTTGAATATGTATGATTAATTTTTACTTACATATTTTCTATTTACTATTCTATTTTTTACTTATAAATATACAACATAAAAAATAAAATTTCTGAAACTAAGAGCTTTCAAAATTGTTTTTAAATATATTATCTATTAAAATTATGATATGCACAGATAATAGGATAATGTAAAATGATTAATAGCAAATAAAGATGAGAAGAAACATATTATAGTAACTTCTCTTAAATTCGGTACTTTCAGAACCATGACCATACTTGATGAGCTATTTTGCTGAATTATTGAGCATCAATATAGATTAAAAGGCGTATACTTTAGAAAAAAATTTAAACTATTAGAACATGCACATATTTAATGTATTTAATATATATGTACTTAATGAATATGTGTAACATGCACATGTTTAATGTGCACATATTTAACTGAAAATGCATTGTGTCACCATTTGGCAATAAAAGTCACTTATGAAAGCTAAGGCTCAATTGGTGCTATATTATAGAATGAGCAGAATTATCAATACTGGATTAAAGAGAGGTTACTGTAATGGCTTTCAAAGAACGACAGCATGCTACATTAATGAATAATAAGAGCATCTATATAACTGCATAGATCTCTTTATGCACAGTTAAGTGCACTTATTAATGTATAGTACAACATAACATTAGAAATTATTGTGTACATCAATCAATGTCTATATCATAATTTAGGAAGGGAGTTTTCCCCTCTCCAATACTTCTTGTTTAAAACTACACTTTCAAATGTAACTTTTTGTGACAAAAATGGTTTTAAAACATCATGGATAGAAAAATCAGAACATCAATTAAAAAAAAAAAATAATAATAATAATTAAATAAGATGACAAGATCTAGACCTGGTAATCATACTTATATTATTTCTCAGAATTTACTAATTTAAAACATTGAGAGGCAATTTACATCTGATCTGTAATCATATAATATTTCTAATGACTTAAACAGATTAAATTTAACAAACTATAAATCTGAAACAATTATATGTTTACTAAAACCACTATTCCTTAATTTTTCAAAGTAAAACAGCAATCATTCTTTGGTAATATTGTTAGAAATATTTAGCTATGCTCCACAAGTTTAACAAGTTAAATAAATAATATAAGCAATAATTTCAAAAATCAAGTTATAAATTCCTTATTGATAATTCGCACCTTGTTGTTGAAATCATGAATTGTTAATTACTAATAATGTAAAATAACATTATCTTAACAGTTAGTTGTTCTGAAATAAATTGTGAGGGAAAAAAAAAACATTCTCATACATAACAAAAGCCCAGACATAATAAAATATATTGGGTCAGTTCATCCAGGAGTTTCACCATTTAAAAGCATTGCAAAAATCAAGATTATTTTCTTACAAATCCAATATTTATATTAAACATTATAAAATATATATTAATAATATTCTATGTTCATATAACTTAAATTTAATTTTAAGTAATGTGATGAATAATGTAAAAAACCCTCAGAAATAATTATATGATACAAAGAAATTATTAAGTTAGACAAAAATCTACTTTTAAGCCATTTATTTTACAGTCAATTTAAAATGTACACTACAAAAACAAGCTTTTAGCAAGATTGAGCAGTTTTAAACTTTCAATCAAAGATGAAAAGTGACTGAAATTAAAATAATATGCTAAGAAGCCCCAATAAACAATCCTTTGAATATTTTCACAAAATAATCTTGTCACGATCAAAAAGTTTAGACAAAAGGATAATAAGTACTTAATAAGTTGCAATCAAAGATAAAAAATAGTATGTTTATATAAAATATACCTTTCTCAAAGGCTGAGCTTCTCTTACATCATATAAAATGATACTACGGTCATTGCAAGTACCCGCAAGAGTATTTACCTGAAAAAAAAAAATATCCAAGAAAGAAATTTTTAAGTCTGATATAAATCTTTAAATTATTTTTGTAAATTGGGTAAAAAAAAAAAAAAAATGTAATGAAGTTAACAAAAGAAGACAATTTAGAATCTCTTACTGTAAATTTAAATTAACTTAAGAATGGAACCAAAAGAATAAAGATTTTAACATAATTTAATTTTAAGGACAGTATACTGCAACACTAAATTTAAAATGATAAATACATGCAAAAAAGAGTTTGAAAAACTATGTCTCATCATGACATCAATGAGTGACGTGAAAACAAATGTCTGCAACTCAAGGTATTTTAACTTTTAAAACATATTAATGCAAAAAATATATACATAAATTTAAATTATAAAAATAAATTTTTCATACTTCAATAGGATTGAATTTAATGGAACTTATTGTGTCAACTCCCCATGTTAGAGAACGGAGTGGTTCTGATCTATTATTTTCCCAAATATCAACTTTCTCACCACAAGTGGCATATAAAGATTTCTTCCTGTGGTGACTAATACCCATAAGGACAGTCTAAAAAAATAAAATAAATATTAAATAAAATTCACTAAAATGATGACTTAATAATGTACATTAATATCAATTTTAAAAGAAAGTGTATGATATTTTCTATAATTTAAATCTAGGCAATAAAAACAGCATGTGGCTTGATATATATATATATATATATATATATATATATATATATATAAAATAATGAAAAGTTTATTGTTATCTAATTTGATAAAATTTTATTCTTACAATATTTAATAATGTTCTGATATTAAAATATCAAAATATGATCTTGCATCAAATCTATACGATTGACAAGAAAAGTGCGTTCAGCTTTTACCATATACGTAAGATGGTAAAAACTACAATTACATTCTTGACAATCCAATATACTGATATTTAATTTTATCACGAAAAGCCAAATAACCACAGCTTATTATAATCTTAGATATTTGACTTGTATTAAAACACTGCAAGAAATAAAAATAACATGATTCATACTTTGATTCATACTTTTTAATGCAAATAATATTATTAAATTATTATATTTTTTTTTAACATTTTAAATCTTGTGAAAAATTTAGTACTTAAAATATTCCATATATTTTATGATAAAAAAAAAAACACCAGAATTTTTTTACAAAATAAGAAAATGAATTATAAAGAACTATTTAATTGATTTCACATATTTGGAAATATAGTTAAATAATGAAAATTAAATTACATACCTTAGCAATAATAGCATCAATGGGTTCTGTCAAAGCAGGTTCATCCAAACTCCAGTGTTTAATGATTTTATCATCACCCACCTATTCAAATTAAAATTATTAGAAACACAATCAATATTTTTAATGTGTATTATAAGAAGACATTTTTATAATTTTTAAAATTTCTGTTAATATTTATTTCACCAAGGAAATTATTTAAATAAGACATATTGCAATAAAATTTTATATTAACTATCTTAAAAATAAAAACAACCTTAGATTCATTTTTATTACAATTTCTCTTACGACAAATTTTAATGCTAAATATTTTACATTTAAGATCGATAGCATATTTAATTAAATCAAAATAATCAGTAGTTCTTTTTATGCAATAAAAAACAACAACTTAAAAACTTCATTTAAATATTAATTATGACGGAAAAAAAGAATGCAAATTTAAAATTGTTACATAAATAATATATTTTTATAAATGCAGCTTTTAATTAATAATATATTTATTTATATGTTAACAAGTGATTGTTAACTGAGATTTTATTTAATAAATTTAATCTTTTGAACATACTTAATTTCATTATCAGTTAAACATGAAATGTTTATTATAGTTTTATTTAAAAATATTTAGATCATTAAAAATTTTTTTGTAACAATATACAATTAATAATATTTTTCATAAATTACTTTCTATGCAACATTATTTAAAGAATTTGGACATTAAAATAAGTTTTTTTAAATACAACTCCAAAATAACATTAATACTTCATCTTCCTATCAATTATTAAACTATACAATATTTAATGATCACATACAATTTACTAACATTTTACTTTTTGGTGCTTTTAGTAAGATTACCATTCCAAAATAGAATATTTTTTGTATAGAAAATCCTGGTTATAACACATATTACATCTTCAAAATAAAATAAATCTTTACACAAGCCCAAGTGAAAAAAAAAAATTATATTAAATTTTTATTAAAATAAAATAGATATATTTTTAAATAAACCTAAAGCGTAATTTTTTTTACAATTATTATATTTTTATGCAAGAAAATTTTATATAGTTTTTAAAAAGATACAGGTTTTAATTAATATATCGTATTTCAAAATTTACTGACTGATAGTAATCTATCTCCATTCCAAGGCATACACATTCCTCGCACTAAACCATCATGTGCCTGAACAGAATGCAAACATTTCTGTGTTGCCAAATTCCACATTCTAATCTGTAATAAAATAAATTATAAACACTATAAATACAATTTATTAAAAATATTCTTTTTATTACCATTACGATCCTACAAAAATACAGTTTTATTTCAATATAATTATTATATGATAAAGTTCATAAATACATTTTCATGTCTATAATTTATGGATTATACCAATTGGTAATTACCTAGCCTCAGAAAATAATTAATTCTTATTAACTCTTTTATATCAAAGAGCAAATTTGGTATGCTCTATATCAAAGAATTAAGCTCCTTTTTCTATTACTAGCACAGATGACAGTAAAATATATTTTAAGGTGAATAATTATCATGTAAGTAAGTAAACAACATATTCTAGTCACTTGCAAGCCCGCATAAATTTTCCACTCTCAACTGTAAACTCTGCCACATATAACTAACTGACCATGGCTAAATCAGTTCGATCTCAAATGAATCCCAGCAATTTTAAATGATTGGCCCCTTGTGTTCTGCTTATAGGCATTTCAAAAGTCATAATTGGAATTGTAGTCTAATGCATTCAAATGGTGTATTGGATATTATCAAGGTTGTTCTAGGAATTCTTCTTCTTTAGCATCATAGAGTTGTATTCATCATCATTGTATTACTACTCAATATTTAGCATAGTCAGTTTCTCCCAACCTCATATTGAGAATGGTGATGGAAAATTGGAAAGTGGCCAAGTTAGATGGATTTAAACACAACAGCATTATAAGAGAAAAAGATAATTTCGAAAGAGATTTTAATTACAATAAAAATAATTTTAATCTTAAAAAATTAAAAATTTAAATTACATGATATCAAATGAAAAATCAGAGGATACAAATTTCCAAATAACTATTATACTTTTTTTTTCAAAGCAGCTTGGTATAATAAGCATCTGACAGCCCCTTAATAAGTAATCTATTTCTCTATATCTGATTTTAAAATGGATGCTAACCTTTTCACACAATCAATGGTCAAACCATACTTGAAAAACCTTTGAAATTATCTTATGGTTTTCCAGGTGGAACTCACCTTATTTTTACTTGCTTTATTTCAATAAAATATGTCCAATAATTATTTTTTTTTTTTTCTCCTATAGTTCTTAAGCGTCTGTATCTGCTTTCCAATTTATTTTATTTTAAATTTGTTATTTTTAAGTTGCACCAGAATTGATGCCATTTAAGTTTATTTAGGATAGCAACCACAAGTACAAAAATAGAACTTTATAAGTACATGGTACGTCAAAAGCATAGATGAACAAGAATGAGTAAAGAGAACAGTTCTTAATAAAACTTTGATAGATTTTGATGCTTACTTCACCATCACAAGCACCAGAAAACATAATAGACAAAGAAGTTTGATGTTTCAGCATACACTGAATACCATCCTTATGACCATCTAAAGAATACATAAATGGCTTGGCAAATAAACGTTCTAATTTGGCAGCATTCAGAGCTCTAGTATATTCCCTATTAACTTCAAAAGGATGAAGAGAAGGATCAAAGTTTCTGTAAACTGGAAGGCAATAAAAATGATATATTAATAACTATATATAATAATGGTCTTGATAAAAGTAATGTGCCTTATGCTTTATCATTAATTATAGGAATAGTCCTCCTGTGTCCCCTCTCTGTTAAAAATGCATCCCAATATGAAATCATAAATTTTCTTCAGATCTGACTTTAAATTTTAATATCCTACTTTTAGTTAAAAAGAAGTAAATGAATATCAAATTGGCAAATAAGATAACTTATTTTGAAAATTACTGTTCTATATAACATTACAGTTCCCATTTTATTCCTAGTTAGATTTAGTATCAATATTTATATTGATACTAAATCTTTATATATCTTTAATGTGCATTTAACCTTTATTATCTTTAATGTTCAATATCAATATTAGTATCAATATTTTCCTGGCAAGTGTGATAAATATGAATATGATAAATGTGAATGATAAATATGATATATGAATGATGACTTTATTTTAATTATATATTAAGCTAAATTTCTATTTAAAGTATTTTTATTTCAATGATTAAAACATTTTGACTTGCTCAATGATTTAAATAAACTGTGCATTAAATTAAAATCATATTATAATGCTGTAGCATTCTTGCTTATTTACTATGAAAGATTTCTTGGATTGCACAGTATTTATTAAATCTTTTTCTTAACAACTATAATTAATTATGTTCATACTATGTGAGGTCTATCATAAATTTTTTATAAAAATCTTTACAAGAAGAAATCCTGCAGTTTGCATATAATAGTCTATTATCAGTAACAAAAAAATTGTATGGCTTTTTTTAGATATACTATACATGAATTATAGGTAGGAAATTACAATATATAGTTGAACTACCATAAAAATTAAGAATTTAATTTTTCTAAACATTAAATTAAATTTATTTTGCACTTGACTCGGTAATGTTTAGATGAAATAGTATAAAATGTACAGTTACTTCAGATAAAAATTAAGGTTCAAACATTAAAAATTAATAAAATGACTCACCTTTATGAATATCATTCTTTGTCTCCCTCAAATAATCATTTGGATTTCTTGAAATAACTTTAACTTTCATTTTGCCTTATAAAAATAATCTGAAATATTGAAGAATACTAAACAGCAATACTAAAATTAATTGTATACTATTATATAATAAATTATACATTTAGATGCCAATTTCATTATTTCTAACTATTAAAAAAAAAAATGAAATACTAGAAAAAAAGTAAGGAATATCAGATATATTATTAAAGATATATACAAAGATAAAATTATACTAAATTTGTGAAATGAAAAAAAAAAAACAAAAACAAAAAACTGTAATTTAAGTAGCAGTTAATCAAGCAGCAATTTTGACAACAATTGGTTGCCAAATAGTACTGTATTTTTTATGATAAACCTAATTAGGCAAGAAATTACATCTAAGGAATAAGAAATCAGTCTTTTCTACACTTGGTCAGTGTCAAAAAAGTATGTCTATTGCATAGAATATTAAATTATTAATATTATCCATTCTACATCCTTTTGCATACGCTACTGATAGTTATTTATTTCAAAAATAGATTTCATATCAGTATCTATTTATATATATATATTTAATACTGTTACAACTACTTAATGTATAGTAAATGAACACATGTTCCTGTAACTTATATCAGACTGAAAAGTTAGGAAAAATTCAGTGGTGAATCACAAAAGCAAAGACTCATTTGGTAAAGCACCAGGCAGACAGATCAAGGTCGCCAAATGAAGACGATACTGATCATATAATACAAAATTAATAATTCTTAAAACTTCTTGATTGCATTTTTCTATTTTTCCCTTCTTCTGTAATCTAACGATGAAAGAGGGTAAGTAAGAAATGCTTGTTTCCTCTCTTCACGCACATTTGATTTGGTGATAGATAGGTCGGAGAGATAAAAATTGGCAAAAAACCATTGGCCCTTTGGAAGAAAATATCCCTGTTTTCTTTATAAAGTACAATTTGAATTGTCATAAAAATTTTGCTATGCATCTCCAAAGATACACATCAGATTTTTCTTTCATACAGATATAATCATATCATTATCACATGTTGGTTATTAGTTAGAGTTAGAACTTCATTAACACAAGTTAGCACATTCTTAGCACTCAAACTTGCACCATTCAATAACTCTCAACACATTCCAAATCTTTAACGAAACCTCAATTGTAGCAGGCGACTTGTTTATATAATGCTTGAAAGCACTGAAAGATTTCAATTAACCCACAAGCAAGAAAAATATAGTAACTGATATCCAGCGTGGTTGAGACTAAAATGACAGCCAAATGGATCAGTAGAAAACTCCAGCAGAAAACTATTGTTCCAAATTTGCTCATTTATCATTCATTTGAAGCCAAAAAACTTGTCAAATCACAATGGTGCATAAACTATGATTTGGCCTATTATTTTATGTTATTAATATCTGGAGAAATTATGTAAAATTGAATTCACTATTTTGCAAGATTTGAGACTTGCCAGACAAGTATTTTCGTTTTTTATAAGTAAAAGTATTTTACCATTTAGTAATACATGCAAAATGGATACAATATCAACTTTTTAATTTTGTCGTCTAATAAATATAAATAAACTTCTTATTTCCATTAGATTTGTATAAAAAGATATAATCTACGTTAGAATAGCTTTTACGTCCATATTTGTTAATGATAATGCAAAAGTTTTCTGAAAACATATAACACAAAAAATAAAACAAGAAACTGAATAATTAATTTTCTCATTTAAATATTTTTAAATTTAAACAAATAAATAAGCACATTTAATTTTCAATACATTTTTAAATAATAATAAGACGCGTACTTAACATCAAATATATATTGATAAAACAAGATTTTAGAGTAAATGTAGATAAATTTGTAGTGATAATAAATGTTTCAATAATTCATCTATAAGAATAAAAAGCAATAATTTATTATATTTAAATAAATTATATATAATGTTAATTTTAAACCAATATTGAAAAGTTATTAATAAAATATCAAAAACTTTACTTAAAAAAATACTCACAAATTTAAGCCTTTAATTTTTTTTCGGGAAAAAGTACACAAATACTGTCAACATGTGCAATGCTTTAACTTTTTCAGTTCATTTCATGTTTGTTCAAATAAAAAAAAGAAAAAGAAAAGAAACTTTAAAAAGATATGGCGAAAAATTATGAATAGATTATTTAACATTTAAAACGTTTCAATGACGAAAATATAAATATTTGATTATTTATTTTAATTATTTTAAGTATTCAAAGTCTATATTAAAAACTTTTCCTAGAGGGCCTCAATGGCTGAGTGGCACCAACCATTGAGGCATGTGGCCGAACCTGTGCACCGAGTGCCAGAGCGGTCGGTTCCACAGGTCTCAGGTTCGAGTTCCGGCGGTGATTTCATCGCATGGATATGCATTTTATATTAAACGGGAAGAAATCTTTCTTCCACAGACCATTCGGTCTATATGTTCTGGACCTGATATAATTCATTAAAAGGATACCTATGAAATTAATTTTAAAAATTTGTCAGTATTTGGCTTAAAAATCTCGATTTAGCCTTATGATAACCGAACCTCCAAGTTTCATAATTGAACCAGAAGATACCTTAGAATTGTTGATGATGTCTAAATTTTTTTCCTTGCTAATTAATATAATATAATAGTGTTACTGCGCTTGTGTTTTGTAGATTGATTTTGCATGTGTACTGGTAGTGCTTGTTTAAGTAAATCTTTTATTAAATTTCAATATTTCATTTCAATTGCCAAAAAATATTTTTATACTTTATCCAATATTAAATAAGAAATATGTACTAGACTTGTAGGTGACATTAGCAAATACTCTGTGAATCCACATTGCCATTATTGGAAACCTGCTCACTTAGACGATTGAAGCAAAACAATTTTTGGATTACTTCGCAGAAGAAGGCCACATGCGCATTATGAATAAACGAATTTATATAATTTATGACAAAGGCTGATCATGCTCCTATTCAAGTTATAATTAATTTAATTTTACAATATTGCGTTTAAATAGTCCTTTGACGGTTTTGACTGACCATTCGCACACGGAGGACCTCGCCGGGATGAATCTCTGAGATTCGGCCCAGAGACCAAGTGGTTGGTAGAAGATTGGAACCTTTTATGATAGCTAGGTCTCCAACTTAAAGATTCTCGTCAGGCTTCCTTTACTTTGTTCTTTGCTGGAGGCAATACAAATACTCCCTCTACCACCTTTTCCATAATAATCCCTTCTGGATGTTTTGAACAAGTTGCCATCGAGTGCGATGGGATAGCTCCCAGTTTGCAAGCTCACCTGGAAGGAAACTTAACATTTCGTCTATTATATATTGAGATGGATTAAAGCATATAATGAATCAATATCGTTATCTGGTGAAACTAAAGGTCTAGATTTGAGGATGGCTTCTATTTGGCAGGCATTTCTTAGGGTCTCATTCAAATGCAGGGTCTTCAAGTGGCCAATAGTTAGAATCTTGATGAAGAAAGTTTGGCCCATGCCACCAAAGTCTGCAATTTCCCAAATTTCGTGGATTGATACTATGCGTTGCCATGCCAGCAGAATTTTCTTTAGACGGCACTAGTGTCAAAAATTAGAGGGAGGGGATTCCAAGATTTAAGATGTTTTATTAGAGATAAAATTTTTCAACGTTTTGGACGGGAAGAAAGCCATATTGAACTATTTTTTTAATCAGCACACGCCTGTATCTCAGCATTTTGGGAGTTCATCTCGAGACCACTCAAAACAGCGTAGTAATGAAACGAGCAAAGTGGCATCTAGTAATTTCAGACGAGGGATTGCAATTTGCTTAAGAGATGCAATCTTTGTTTTAGAGACTTTTAGATTTACAGATGTTTCATTCGCGGACTTTTTTTTTTACAATAGATTAGAGCAGCGTTAGCTTGTTCAGATGTGCCGCAAAAGCAGTGCAAAAAAATTTTTTGCTTTTGTTTCCGTACACGTGCAGGAATTTAAATTATTTAAATCATGTTAAAGTTACTCTGAACCTATATTCATTCGGTAATTAAACTTTCAGATAAAATATTGTTCCAGCCACTTTTAATTAACCATAATTTCCGATAGAATATTGTAATCTAAATTACACACGGGCTGATTAAATCAATGGATCGAAAATTTGAGACATATTAGATATTATCTTGTGTTTTTACTAGTGGCGGGTTTATTTGGAGATGAAGAGTAAAGAAAAATCGTTCTATTTCTATTCAGTTTACTTTGCAGCACGTGCTAACATGTATTTTAAAGTTGTTTTCTCCTTTTACAACATTCGATTTTCTCAAAAGTTGAGAGGAGTTGGATCTCCATTTTCATCAATTCAAATCCACTTTTTGCAAAATAATAAAAACTTGTCTGCAGACTTCTGTTGAGTATGAATATTCCCGAGAAAATAACAGATCACCCTAATAGAATTCTCTCGTACTTCCTTGGAAGCAACAGGTTAATCTTTTTCGGATTCCGTTGCTATCTAGGTGCAAGAAAAGAGCATAAAGTTGCTTAAGTTACTGTTGAGATTCTATACTCTTCAATAGGTTCCGAACTGTTAAACCTCCATAATTCTCCACCCTATTGTTTTGTTATGTGCACGGTAATGGCAAAATTTCTTATACGAAAATCTAATAACATTTCAAATATGTCTTGTTATTGTTTCGGGCCTACAGCCATTATTTCACTTAATTATACCAAATTTTCAGTTTTACAAGATCCGTCAAAAACTGTTTGCAACTTAATTGTGGTGGAATTCTTCAAAACGAAATAAAATATTGAAACAAATTTTATCTCACTCTGCCACTCATCAATTAATATTCTAAATTAACTTTGTCAAACAAAATTCTTCTCTACAAACAAGTTTTTAAAGCCTATCCTTACTTACGCTGCCCCAATCTGGGTCTAGCTTGAAAATTACAAAAAATCTACTAGATTTCTTGTAAAATCTACAAAAAATTCTGTATAAATTATTCAAAACAAACTTCGTATCATCGCTGGTGCACCTTGGTTTGTCCATATCTCCACAATCCATCAAGATTTAAAATATTGATTCTATTAACCACTATATTACAAAATTTTCTAGAAATTTCTTCAATACTATTGCTACCCATGAAAACCCACTCATCAGGCCACAAATTATTTTTTTACGCAATTCAATGGAAAATAAAAGTATCCTTACTCTACTTCTAAATGGAATCGAAGCATCAAACCTCCGTAATTTTCTTGTTCACTTATTTATTCTGCTTGTGTTCAATAACTTGTAGTCTTATAACATTATCGCTATTTACTGATCTCAAATTATATTACATTTTTATCACTAATGTTTTTTCTTTTTCATTCTTTCTGTTTTCCCCCAATTCATACGATTGCTATTATCTATTCATCCTGCTTTTCTATCCTACTTCCATCACATACCCTTGAGTAAATGAACGCGTCGCGTTCAGGCTTTCTATCTCTTTATTCAACTTAGTAGTAGTAGTCAAAACGAAATGACGACGGAGATAAACTTTTTTTGATCCGAACGATCATCCGTTAGTTTCATGAGTCCTAAATCAATATATACGCTCATAAACTGCTTGTACAGGTTGAAAATTTCTGGATTTTTAATAAATTTTCTTTCTATCGACTTCTGGCGCAAAAGAGCACAATTATATGAATCCCTTAATTTAAAATTCGTTTTGAGAAATGGAAGTATAACTTCAAATCTGCCTTCTGAATTGATGTTAGAATTTGAAAAACAGTGTTCTTCGCAGAATTTTCTTCCGGTGTTAAATTTCGAGTTTTATCAACCAGAATAGATTCTATTTCCCAAAAAATATTTTAAATCGCCATAGAAATTTAAATTTGGAAGAGTTAAATTAGTTATTTCGCTGTTTGATGTTGCCCTCCACAACCCATCCTAAGCGAGTATTCTTGAACTATATGTTCGCCATTGGCTCATAAGACTTGTCCTGGTAAAATGACAGAAAAGAACTTATCTGCTCCAATAATTAAATCAACTTCATTCGATTGAAAACAATTACCGCCAGGCAATTGTAGCCTAGTTAATAAGTTGAGATCTTGAGATATAATGGTATGCGAAGGTTGAGAAGCTGTCAAAGATTTTAAAACAAATGCTATTATATAAAATTTAACATTTCTGTCATGCTTTGAAAATATGCACAAATTCTTACTGCCTAGAGTTGTGGTTGGTATGGTGGTGAAAATACCAATCACCGAGATTCGGTCCCTGGAATCATATTTAAATGAATACTTTTGACAAATGATTTTGATAAGAAACAAGTTTGAGAACCCGAACCTAGGAGAATAAGAATGTTGAAATACTTGCAATTATGATTGTTATCTAAAGCTATTGTTGTCGGAAGTAAAACTTTTTCTTGAATAAGTTTTACAACTGTTTTCACATCGGATAGGGCTTAATAATATTGAATTAAAAGCTGGTTATTGTTGATTCACATTAATCGGGATTGATGCTGCATCCTTCCTTGAATACTGGCGATCCTTACTGTGAGCTTAGTAGCTTGTGCGCAGTTCGATGTCCCTCTTTCATTATGCAAAAGAGAATGGTGTTTAAAACGACAGAATCAACATCAAAATTACGAAGTACAAAACTTTGCTGTATGTTTCCCCTGAAAAACAATTTAAACGTTTTTTTAATCACAATCGCCTATATTAAAGTTTTAAAAGCTTAAATATTTAGATAAATAGCGTGGTTCTTTGCATTTTGGGCAATGGCAAAAAAATCTGATTCGAGTTACCTTTAATGTCTTTTTAATCTGAAGAGTCAATTTTCGAATTTTCTATCTTCGAGGATTTATCATTAAAAAACTGCATAAAAAAATCGAAAGATGGAAAATCTATGACAACAGTCTTTTCCGAACATAGACGACGAATTTCAGGATCAACTTTATTTAAAAGCATGTTGATGATCCAAAAATCTGGCTCTGTAGCTTTTTATCCAACGCATTTTAAGACGCTGGGAACTTGTTCGGAATTATCAACTAATAACCTCAGATTACTGTCGTTGACATAAGAAATAGAGTTTTGGAGAAAAAATATGGTTCACAAATTATTAACGATTTACTTTTCTTATCGTAACTGTTCACTAATTTTGTTTACGCTTCCTCGTAACTATCGTTTGTTACGGGAATATGCTGAGGACAATAGGAGACCTTCCCCCAATAATTCAGTTAGATATTGGAAAACATTTGAATATTAGTGGGCTATTGTGTACAACACCTAAATACGAATCCTTGAAATTTAGCCACTGATTGTAATTGAAATTAAAAAACGCGTTGTTTAATCAAGGCAATCAAAAATCCAGGGAAGTTGTTTCAAAACTTCCGCTTAAAAAATTGGGATTCGAATCCATTGTTCGCTCGTCACACGTTGTTGGCTCCAACAAATTCCGAAGTGCTTTTGCTTACAAATACCTACTTTCAGTTGATATTTCTGATTGATCTTGTGGCAAAGCAGATTCATGTTAGAGTATTTTACTAAATATTTCCTTTTAACCTAACAAGTCTGTCTTTAATACTAATTGTACTACACTACTTCACCGCACCACACCACATCACTGTGCCTAGAGCCGAATTGCCCCTTTACAGTTAATACTAATTATACTGGTTTCAGAGCGGGTCAAAGCCGCCTTTTAAAAACTACGAAGTCCGATTAGATCCGCGACCATTTTAAATGAAAGAGATAATTCTTACTTCAAACGATTGACCACGAGATCATGCGCGGGTCACCAGAAAATGTATCAGATTTGAAGGGTGTCTGAAGGTGGCATTAGCAAATTCTCCCTGAATCCACATCCACTTTATTGGAAACCTATTCACTTACAAGCAATTGAAACAAGGCAACATAGATCTTGGCTTACTTCGCCTTATATGCAAAACAGAAGCTAGCTCTTTGGCGCTTAGTATTTCGGAATTTCAGTTTCGAGTCCCGGTTGTTGTAGAGATTGGAGAATAATAATAATAAAAAAAATTTTTGAAAAATTAATTTTTCATTTTGTGCCTCAATTGATTTACTTCTTAATATTAAAATTATAATACTTTAAGGGAAATTGGCAACAAATGTTTTTCTGTACAATTCTGAAAAAGTTGGCAATACCTATAACAATAGCATTCATTTCGTGAATTTTGTGTCTGAGAGGTTATTAACTTGATTCATCAAAAAGGAAAAATATATTCGTTTCATTCTTCTAATTGCCATGCCTGATATCAAAGAAGAACCCGTCTATGGAGGATGTGAGGGTCCTGAAGCAATGTATGTGAAACTCATCTCATCTGATGGTCATGAGTTTATCATCAAAAGAGAATATGTATTAACTTCGGGTACCATTCGTGCCATGTTAAGTGGCCCTGGCCAGTTTGCTGAGAATGAAACCAATGAAGTAAACTTCAGAGAAATACCATCTCATGTGCTTCAAAAAGTATGCCAGTATTTTGCGTACAAAGTTCGGTATACTAACAGTTCAACGGAAATTCCAGAGTTTCCAATCGCTCCAGAAATTGCCTTGGAATTGCTTATGGCTGCTAATTTCTTAGATTGCTAAACAAGTCCTACCTTTTGAATCTGAATTAAAGTACTGTCTTTAAATGTATCACAATATCATTATTTACAGCTATGCACTTGTATATTGTATAGAAACAAGCATTTTGTGTTTATCATATAACGAAGATTAAAGTAAAATTTCTGTCCTCACATGCAGTATTCATTTTGTTCTTTAAGTATAATAAATTTGTTTTTAATTTCTTCAGTAATTTAGTTTCTTTTTGTGTATTTGCAAGTAGAATTTTTTGTATTTTATATGTAAAAATAATAAAATATTGAAGACTATGAAAAGTATCAAATTGTTTAATATGGTGGTATTTAAAACAGAAAAGTTAGTATAAATCTCTTTGATAAATGCTATCTGAGATATTTATGTAATACTTTTCAATGAAACATAATTTTTCATTTTTGTTATGTAGATAAAATAAGAATCTTAACATTCTGTAATTGAACAAGGATTTGATAATTCTAATTTTTAAATAAAATTTTTATAAACAAATTTCACAGTAAGTTTCGGTCAAAAATTATGCTAATATCATAGATAAATAATTTAATTGTTAATCTCAATACTTTTATATGAATATTGAAATGATTATTCATTAGCCAGTTTCTTAAAATATTTGTTTTAGTAATTTTCTGAATTCTCATCCTGTTAAGTGGTATTAAAGTCTTTAACCCTACATTTCATAATGACATATTTGTATATCTATTTAAATTTTATTCCATCAATCTAGAAGAACATGCAGTTTAGTCTAATAATAAATAGTAGCTTTAATAATATACTCTTATTAATGTTTTAGCATTACATCTTGTGTTAGTGAAGATTTCTAGGGTTAACTAATGTTGCTAAATGGCATAATAATTATCACTAAAATATTTTTAAGTGGAAAATTATTTATTCTATATCAAGTAATAAATATTTTTTTTCATTAGAATTTTGTTCTTCAAATTAAGTTGAATACATATTTCA